>CAJQZM010037439.1:0-11231 GCA_907164665.1 Colias nastes | reverse complement strand
ATGGTGAAGATGAAGCCCTGACGGCTGATGGTGAAGATGAAGCCCTGCTGGCTGGTGGTAACCTTAGAAAATAAGAAAATCAGTACCGGTATCGCAATAACTAAAAATATAATTTTGCTCATTTTTGAACTTACAAGCATCGCCTCGAAGCCGGAACCTCCTCGCCCTTACCAGTAGAGTCATTATTTCTGTAACAACAAAAAGAGCAGTGTTATTGTAAATATTTTTTTACCATAAAATAAAACTTTAGTAACAAATAAAATGAATGAAAACTTACGCGGGTCTCTTTACAGGGGTAATTTGCTGAGTTGACTGCCCGCTCCCACCACATTTAACATTCCTGCAAATATATGTATTCGATGTTAATTGTTACAGATAATAAATTAATAACTAATTGCATTTGAAAATTTAAAAAATTACAGTATAATAACAGAGCCGGAGATGGTGGAGCCAAGCACATCAGAGGCTCTTTACTCTTGAAGGGGGAGGCGTCCATTTCTTGGAAGGACGACCATAAGGGTTGGAAGGACTATAATTTAACATTAATTTACCCTTCAGGTACTGTCCTCACTGGCGGCAGTTTCCTCCTCCTCCTTGTCGTCCTATCGTGCAGTGGCCTTTCCATAGCTTGGACCTCGTCAAAGCTATGCAACGCTCCACTAGTTACACTAAAATTTAAATTAATTGTTTAAAATACTTTGTTCATTATTAATAATAATAATAATTATAAGAATTTTTGTTAGTAAAAATAAGACGCAATTACGAGTCAGAAACTGAAGGCCTATGAGCACCAAGGCCAGCACCACCTCGAACCCCGCGCGTAGTCGCTCCACTTCCACGTCGTCCCCGAGATCGTCGTTGTCTTTTTATATAAAAAAAAAAACAGAAAAAAGTGCAAACATGTTACTCTTTTGAATTAAAAAAAAATAGCTCAATACAAAAACCAAAAGAAAAACCGATAACGAAAAAAGTGCGAAAATAAAAAATAAATTATAATTTTAATGCATACAAAAATATTCCTGAGGCATATCCATACTTAAGCCGGGTCCCCTGCAACGTGTTATCGTGTTAGCTAACACGATAACATGTTTTGCTAACCGAATAGGGGCGTGGCCTAACAGTTTTGTTAGCAAAATCACAATAACATGTTTGCCGAGACGAATGGATAACATCCCCCGCGTTCGCCTGCGGGGAGGGGAAGGAACGCATTTTATGTTCGCACTCACGAGAAGAAGACGTCCGTCCTAATAATTTATCTATGGTCCGTCCGCCTATATTCTCTTTGACGTCCGCCATAATTGTGTTGATTTTGTGTGACAATTCTCTTTGTTTTGTTTCTGTTGTGTGTGATGGAGTGGAATAAAGAAAATACTTTGTATTTTATACAACTAATTAGAGAAAGACCGGTGCTTTGGGACGTAACGTTGAAAATCGCTTTCTGAACATCTAAAAAAATAAGGACTGAACATCTAAAAAAAGTAGGGTCGGACCCGGAACCTATTTTTATTATTTCTTTGGAGAACTAAATCAACTATTGCTAAAACAACTTCCACGTCTTCTTCGTCGGAACTCATTTTTGAAATGAAATAAAAACAATAACAAAAATAGGCGCAGCGGACGAGCGGTTTTGCAAACATGTTTTGGTAACATGTTTCGATAACATGTTTTGTTAGAAAATTGTCGCTGCGGACCCGGCTTTAGGTAGCATCCCAAACACAAACACAAAAACATGGCTATCATACGTATGCTGTTGACGTAACCGGCTTCCGGTATGATACTACATACATTACGTATTTCATGTTTTTGAAAGAAATATAATGCTACCAATGAAATACATATATCAAAACTAATTAGTTTTACGGTTTAGATCTAACTCGCCATCAACTTGCCTTTTTATCCATTTCTGGCTGAAATATGACGACAAGAAAAGCGTCATCACGCGTTAGCCATTGAACATGCTGATAGTTACAGACCGATTATTAGTGAAAATTAACAGAACTATTATATAATAAATTTAGTATATATGTATAATCAATAATTACTTACCCTCCCATCGTTTCTTTTAATATTCAGCGAATCACTTTAAGATAAAAACAAGTTTTCACCAACACAACAAAATATAAGCAGTTACTTATGCGATGGCGGAGTTTTGAATGACTCGTGAGTCGTCAGTGTTGCCAGTGGTAGATAGTCAAAAGTAACAAGACACTGACCAAAAAGTAACATTTTGTCGAAAAAAGTAACATTACCTTTTTTTATTGTGGAAACTGGCGAAATACGTTATTATGGCAATTTATTTATAAAATAAAACTTAAATACTTAAGAGTATAATATATTATACTATCTATAGAGTGCGAACAACGAAGTGGGAACAGTAGGCACAGGTGGGAACAACACGACGTTCCCGCCGCGAGCGCTCGTAGTCGTGGTTGAGTGCTATCGAAGTGCGTTTCTCTAGGGATTTTTTTCATTTTTACGAATAAACATGGTGAAATGTGCAGTTCGATCTTGTAAGAACGATAGAGTCTGGCCAGCCAAAGCTGAACCCAGTAAAGGGCGGCAAATTTAAAAAATATGGACCTGGTAACATCGGCTCGGCTTTAGTAGGAAAAAAACATTTTGATACTTTTGATATTCATAAAGGTGATCATAGTATATAGGTACATTAGGTACACAACACAGCAGGATTTAAACATTATTAAAGTAAATGATTTGAACCGTTTTCAACAAAACTGACAACTAACTACGCAGAAACGCCACGATGACATTCCATAGTGTGGCCGCTACAAAAAACACTGGGTTCAGCTTTGGCTGGCCAGACTCTACTAGAAAAAACACAAAATTGAAATTCAGTATCACATTTCATCGGTAAATCGTTTGTTGTATTTATTTTTATGAAAATAAATCTATCATCGCGGGGGTGAAGGGGAAGTGGGAGGCGGACACGCGCAGGCACGCTCGCGCACCCTTCGCCCACCTGAATGCCGCCACGTGATCGTATTGATGTGACTTGACCAACGCTGTACTCGATAGTTTACAAGAAGAACTATATTTTAACATATTATTTATTTAACTTTAAAATTAAAACTCCTTTAAAAATGTATCACTACATAGTATAAAACAAAGTCGCTTTCTCTGTCCCTATGTCCCTATGTACCGCCCGCGGCTTCGCCCGCTTTGTCTAAAACCTAATAAATTATATACTAAAACCTTGCTCTTGAATCTCTCTATCTATTAAAACCGCATCAAAATCCGTTGCGTAGTTTTAAAGATTTAAGAATACAAAGGGACATAAGGACATAGGGACAGAGAAAGCGACTTTGTTTTATACTACGAAGTAATAGCTCATCTGCCTCTCAATTTGTGCAATACACGCGCTCTATACTATTGTAATATATACTCTTAGCTTAAATACGTTCCTTGACCATTTTATTAAACGTAAAAATTCGTAAAAGCCATGCAACAACAGATTAGTATCGGTTGGCGACTAACTTCACTTCAGTTTCGTATTCTGTGTGTATTGGTTATGGTAATGGGATGGCGATACTAAATTGCGAACGAAGTTCATACTAATATGTTTTTGTACGGCTTGTAATAGGCAACTGTTCATCGAATAATCGACTGGCAATGCTGAAAAAAAACAGACAACAGAAAATCTAATAAAAAGTAACGCAAAAGTAACATTTTGTGTCGTGTAACATGGAAGTAACATTGGAGGGTCAAAAGTAACGTAAAATGTTACAAAAGTAACGTTCTGGCAACGCTGTGAGTCGTGTTCTATGGTCGTGTTTAAATTTTTTTCACTAAAACAGCGCGAGTTTTGGCGTCACCAGTCGGCCTGTTTCTTCTTTTTGCATTTCTAACGTGTTAGAAAGGAAAGGGTGATATACAATGGCGTTCTTTAGAGCGAATAACAACATACCCATACCGGCTCCCGGTACGTCAACAGTTGCGGCGAAAATGTGTATAAACCGGGAGCCGGTGTTTCAACATACATTGGGCGTTTTTCCATTACCCGGCCCGGCTCCGGCACGGCAACGGCATGGTCGGGGACCGGCACCGGGACTTCGTTTTTCCATTGCGCCGGTGTCGATGCTGGTTTACGCCCGGTGAGTGGTACAGTACTGATATGACAATTCATATAAATATTAAAATATGCAATACATATGCAATTTTGCCGGGCCGGCACAAGTGGGAAGCTTGCTACCCCGGCGACGGCGACGGCGCCGGCAGGACTCAATGCCGTGCCGGCGCCGGCGCCGGTAAGTAAAAAAGCGAGCCATACATTTTCATACATTTTTGCTTCCCCGGCAACGGCACGGCGCCGGCGCCGGTGCCGGTGCCGGGCCGGGTAATGGAAAAACGCACATTGGTTGTTATTGTGTGATAATATGTGTCAATCTGAAGTTAAATATTTTATCTGTATTTTGTGTATTTAATTTATGTGTAAACTGTAAGTACAAATGGCCGATATTGTGAATCGCAAAGCTTGCTAAACGGGGAATTGTAAAAAGTATTATTTTTATGTAAAACGATTCATTATAAAAGTAATTTTTATTTTGTTTGTTTTATTTCACAATATTCCTTCATCATATGAAGCAGGCTACACTTTGAGACCATCATGTTGGAGTTAAACTAATAGAATGTTTTGTAATAATTATAAATTATCTGCTTGCCCCTGGAAAGTGTAACTTTCTGTTATATTAGGTACAGATTTTTATGATCGGATCAGTGTTTCGTACAAACATACAGCTTTGCTTTTAGGGGATAATTTTGATAAGTTACCTTACCAACCATAATTTATTATATTTGCTTAGGTAATATTTTCTTTTTCAGCATTATAAGTAGGTAAGGTTAAAAAAAAAAACAAAAAGCGTGACGAAAAATAGTTTTATTTAAAAAAACTACAACATTCTTAATATTATTCTTAAATAACTAGCTTTTGATTTAAAACGATAACACCAGTCTGTCGAAATTTAAATAATAAAACTTAATATACTAGCTCATAATTTACTCTTATCTAAAACAAAATTAAGATCAAAT
This sequence comes from Colias nastes, assembly GCA_907164665.1. NCBI lineage: Eukaryota > Metazoa > Arthropoda > Insecta > Lepidoptera > Pieridae > Colias > Colias nastes. The sequence goes on along the minus strand of CAJQZM010037439.1, from coordinate 6,188 downwards.
AATACCTATATCTTACATTGAGATACTATTAGGTATTTACTACGTATGGAGACGACACCGCCTACATCACTTCCGGCCTAACTGCACTCAGTCGCTTTAGCGCGATGGTCGCGTTCATGTCTTGTTTGTTTTAAGGACGCTGTCACAAATCTGCGTTACTCAAATTTAGGTATCTAACGTCGCCACGTGGTTCGCGGGAACATCACGCTCACGTAAACATAGCGCATTCCATTTTATAGACCATCTTCATACTTGATATTATTTTTTTTTTATATTTTTATTGAAATTGATTCCAGAAGATTACTGGGAACTTTAAAAATTCATTTTGTTACTTCTATTAGTAGGTACGATCCTTATAAGTATTTTAGTGTATTCAACCAACTTAAAAAAGTGTGACTATTTTACAACAATTTGAATATGAATTGTATTATTGTATACAATATCGAAGCTTTTTAAGAAATGTATAAAATACTTTTTTAAGAATTATTATCATACATAATATTATGTTACCGGCAATATATTAAACCCGGCATTGTATGCAATTCTTAGTAAATGTATGTTATTCCGAGAAACAGTCGGAATGAAATAATTTAAATTCGTTACCACACATTCACATTACCTATATCTTTAAATCTGAACTTTTCCTAAGTAGCAAACACATTTGCAAATGTGGGTGGTTTTTGGGGTAGCTATTAACCAATATGAGGTCAAAACTAAAATCCAAGATGGCGCCGACGAAAATTTGAAATCTTTTCGTCATGGGTGTCATTTTCAAGGAGTTGGAGTAGCTATCAATATGAGGTCAAATCTAAAATCCAAAATGGCGCCGACGACAATTTGACATTATTTCGTCACGGGTGTCATTTTCATGGTTTTTGGGGTAGCTATTAACCAATATGAGGTCAAAACTAAAATCCAAGATGGCGCCGACAAAAATTTTACATATTTTCGTCATGGGTGTCATTTTCATGGTTATTGGGGTAGCTATTAACGAATATGAGGTCAAAACTAAAATCCAAGATGGCGCCGACGAAAATTTTACATCTTTTCGACATGGGTGTCATTTTCATGGTTTTTGGGGTAGCTATTAACCAATATGAGGTCAAAACTAAAATCGAAGATGGCGCCGACGAAAATTTTACATCATTTCGTCACGGGTGTCATTTTCATGGTTTTTGGGGTAGCTATTAACCAATATGAGGTCAAAACTAAAATCCAAGATGGCGCCGACGAAAATTTTACATATTTTCGTCATGGGTGTCATTTTCATGGTTTTTGGGGTAGCTATTAACGAATATGATGTCAAAACTATAATCCAAGATGGCGCCGACAAAAATTTTACATCTTTTCGTCATGGGTGTCATTTTCATGGTTTTTGGGGTAGCTATTAACCAATATGAGGTCAAAACTGAAATCCAAGATGGCGCCAACGAAAATTTTACATATTTTCGTCATGGGTGTCATTATCATGGTTTTTGGGGTAGCTATTAACCAATTTGAGGTCAAAACTAAAATCCAAGATGGCGCCGACGAAAAATTTGACATCTTTTCATCATGGGTGTCATTTTCATGGTTTTTGGGGTAGCTATTAACGAATATGAGGTCAAAACTATAATCCAAGATGGCGCTGACGAAAATTTGACATTTATTTATTTTATTTAACACTTTATTAGTTGTACAAACAGGAAAACCTTAGGATTACTTACAGCTAAAAAAACAGAGTACAACTAACTTGGCGGCCTTATCACTAAGTAGTGATCTCTACCAGGCAACCACGGTAAAAGGTAACGAGCAAAAAGGTCACATATTGGCGGGACGAGAACAGAAAAAAAGAATAATAATAGTATTAGCAAGAAAAACCAAGAAAAAGAAGAGGTTTTATCATACAAACATGTATCTACATAATTTAATACATATCTAAATATATATAATATCATATACTTACATACATGTACATACATAAATAAAATAAATAGGTATACATACAAATTATATATATATATACATAAATATAATATTATATTCTGAAGGAAACACACCGATATTAAATGAAATAAATATATTAATGCCATGCATATCTATACATAAATACCACATATACTACTACATACATGTAAAATAATAAAAGAATGTTACTGATCCGGATCAACAGCGGAGAGAAAGTGTTGTCTCACAAGATTTTTAAACCCCGAAGCGGTCTGGGCTTGCCGAATGTTTAATGGCAGAGAATTCCATAAATTCACGGAAATTGCTGCGAATGACTTGCCATAGAAATTTGTACGTCGACAGGGAACACGCAAGATAAGTCTGTCCTCAGAGCGAAGTGAATAGCTTTCATTGTGCAAGAAGGAAAAATTGGACTTGAGGTAGGAGGGAGCGGAGGGATTAAAAAGGATGCGGAACAGTAGTTGCAAATAGTGTAGGCCCCGGCGAAGTCGGATAGGGAGCCACTTGAGCTTTTTCCTGAAAGAAGAAACATGGTCATATTTTCGAAGGCCGAAAATAAATCTAATACAGAAATTTTGAAGACGCTCAAGTTTATCAAGATGCTCAGCTGTTAAATCAGGAAAACATGCATCAGCGTAATCAAGTATAGGAAGGAGGAGGGATTGCGCTAGCGTAATTTTAGTAGGAATAGGCAAGAAATTACGAAGCCGCCGGAGCGTAGCAGAAGCAGCATATATCCTACGGCTTAATTCCTGGATATGGAAAGACCAGGATAAAGTTTGATCGAGCAACACACCTAAGTTTCTGACTACCGTTTTGTAAGGCAAAGCAACGCCACCAATTTTAATGTTTGGCAAAATACCCCAGTCAATTTCCGAAATTAGGTAAGGACTACCAACTATGATAACATTGCTTTTAGCTGGGTTGATTTTCAGACCAAATTCGTTACACCAGTTAGTTATTTTAGATAGTTCGAAATTAGAAGATTGTATTGCCTTAGGTAAGTCAGCTAGGGTGGACTGAGTATATATCTGAAGGTCGTCAGCATACATATGGTACAGAGACGTCAGCCGGGAACATAAGGAGTTAATGAAGATGGAGAAGAGGAGAGGAGACAAAACGCCGCCCTGAGGAACACCGGCAGAGACCGCACACCAAGATGAGTACTTAGTATCCACCAAGACACGCTGCCTCCGGCCGTGCAGGTAGGAATGGAACCAGTCAATTACCGAAGGAGAAATGTTATGTACACGCAGCAGACCCAGCAGTACGTCAAAGTCAACAGTTGTAAAAGCGTTGCTGAAATCTAATAGAGTGAGTACTGTGAGCTGCTTATTGTCCATCCCAGCACGAATATCGTCAGTGACCTTGACCAGAGCTGTAGTCGTACTATGACCGGGACGGAATCCGGATTGAAAATCACTAAGGATATTATTTTTATTCAGGAAGGAGGTAAGTTGATGATGTATTACACGTTCAAGGACTTTGGATAGGAAAGGTAATATGGAAATTGGACGGTAATCTGAAAAGGAATTTGGATTAGGTTTTTTGGGAAGAGGGATGACTTTTGCATCTTTCCAAATAGTAGGAAATACACCAGTGGACATAGAGAAATTGAGAATGTGAGTAATGGAGGGGATGATGATATCGAGGATGGGAATGATCATAGTACGGCTAACAAGGTCACAGCCAACAGCATTTGATGAGATGGACAATATATGTTTGTTAACATCCCGTTCGGAAACTTGCTTAAAAAGGAAAGGAGGATAAGAAGGGGTAGGAAAAGAGGAGAGAATATTGAGAGTACGGTGCTTCATATTGGAGTCAAGCGAGGAGGATGACGTAAAGTGCATATTGAGTTGGCCAATATCAATAGTATTAGGGAGAGCATTCGATTCTTTACCAATCCCCAAGCTTTTCAGAAATTTCCAATTAGTGGCTGAATCACCGCTCTCAAGGGAACTGTGGATATGGCGTCGCTGAGCGTCTCTGCACAATACGTTGCAACGATTACGTATCCTATTGTACTTTGCCCGCGCTTCATCCGTCTGTGCAATTTTCAACTTAGACTTGGCACGGTTGGACATTTTTCGTGATGGGTGTCATTTTCATGGTTTTTGGGGTAGCTATTAACCAATTTGAGGTCAAAACTAAAATCCAAGATGGTCGTCGAATTTCAAGATCGCGTCATGGTAATACTGTCGCGTTATGGAGCAAGGCGGCGATTTTGGTATCTATGAATCTCGCCAAAGAAGTTTCACTCCTGACACGTTTTCTCGGCACACACGTTCTTTTTTATTTTATTCTCTTCGTTTAAATGTTTTAGATAAACTTTATTTTAAATAAAGTTTAGCGAATATATTTAAAGAATATATTTTAAGTTAATAATATCTGTCAGAATATTAACATGATTGCCACAGAGTTGCGTTTTATATTAAATTTCTAAATATGCATTTCAATGTTCTTTAAAATTGTTTTTTTTAAGACTTTCTACAAAACTGTGGTTGTTAACGTTTTTGTTATTTTATTTAAGTTTATTTTAAAGGAGTAAGAAAAATATACCTAATTATCGACGGTTACATTGGGGATTTGGTAATAGCTGTCTCAAAAACCTTGAAAATGACACCCATGCCGAAAAGATGTAAAAGTTTCGTCGACACCATCTTCGATTTTAGTTTTGACCTCATGTTGGTTAATAGCTACCCCAAAAACCATGAAAATGACACCCGTGTCGAAAAGATGTAAAATTTTCGTCGGCGCCATCTTGGATTTTAGTTTTGACCTCATATTGGTTAATAGATACCCCAAAAACCATGAAAATGACACCCATGACGAAAAGATGTACAATTTTCGTCGGCGCCATCTTGGATTTCAGTTTTGACCTCATATTCGGTAATAGCTACCCCAAAAACTATGAAAATGACACCCATCACGAAAAAAAGCCAAATTTTCGTCGACGCCATCTTGAATTGTTTTACCCCACCAATCTATTCAACAACCCATAAAAAAGAGGATCTTCGGCAAGGTAATTTTTAAAACATAATTTTAAATTACAAATAATTGGAATATGAAACTTATACAGTTTACTCTTATAAAGTATCAAATATTTCAAATCACGAAAAAGACAGTGCACGCACAATAATCTTTTTTATTTCGTTTTTATTTTTGGCACGAGGAGCGATACACCCGTCCTTCCAAGAGCGCTTCTGAGCGCGGTCTGACGAACCGCGAGAACAAAATGTATGAAGAAATCGACAAGTATTTTTAATTTAGCTCATTATTGAAATAAAATTTTGATTTAGATTCATAAAAATTACACCATATATAAAGGACTATATATCCCTCAATAAGATATAGTTAAGAAGATAGATTAGGCTCTTAATTTTCCTAAAATGGTACCGTTTTAGACCCCATTTTTTTGCATTTTATGCGTTTATTGTGATGGAAAAAACGTATTTCAGCGACAATTTTGTATGACGTCGTACAATTTTTATAAGATGAACGTAGAGCTGAATATATTATCTTTAAATTAAGATATTACTATGTTCTCACGTGTAATTGCTTTAAGTTAAAATGGTACCGAAAAACAGCGTGTTTTTGTAAAAATACGTTATAGCGTCCTTAAAGCAAAAAACCAAGAAACTCATCAAATATTCGAGTGTGTTGCGATATTGCACTAATAATTCAAGTAACACCACGGCAAAGTGCCTTTCGTGTGTTGAATGACATTAGCCAACTTTGTACTATACTACCTGTTATACCGGGAGCCGGTAACTGGATGTTCTCCCGTCTCCGTATCTAGTACGAATCAAGTCAATTCAAGTTATAAATCTCATTGTAAATTGAATAATCTTTATTCAATTTCCACCATTTCTCTATAAATACTCAATTATAGCTTACATAGAACTTTCAACATAGGGTACTGTGATATTTAGATAAGTTACGGTTATAATTATAATTACAACAACATTTGGAAGTAATTAAAATATTTTATTTACAACTTATCACATTAGGTTTAAAATACAACTCGAAATTCAAGTGCCGCCAAACATATTTTTTACACAACACGTGATCTTAATATAGTCACGAAGAACTGCCACTTAATGAGTCCTCAAAAGTGGGTACAATATTTCAACCTAATTTTAATTGACTTATGCCAATATAGACAAAGATGTTTTGTTTGTTAGAAACTTTAGCTTATAAACTATGTATTACAAAAGTATCGCAGCACTATATTATAT
>CAJQZM010037436.1:0-56987 GCA_907164665.1 Colias nastes | reverse complement strand
GGGTTTTCCTTTGCAAACGCGGGCGAAGCCGCGGGCGGAAATCTAGTTAAACTATATGTGTTTCTCCTCTGAAAAAGATGAGACTTTATTTTAATATTTGCACATTTAACATACGTATAACTTTTACATTAACAATTAACAATATAAAGTTACAACACTTACACACAAATTAAACACTTCAACAAATATTATAACAGTAATAACAAATAATAACAACAATCAACAAATACAAAATTTAACAATTACGTAATAATTATAACTTTTGAATGAAATGTGTGCTTTATGTTCTAAGGCTAAGCGCGCACCACGATTTTAATTTTTGCGACACGATTTCAAAATCGCGCTGTAGAAAATCGCAGAGAGTACGGTGCGCGCACAGCGATAATTTAATAGTGATCATTACTCACTTTCATCATTGATTTCGTACAAGTTGCTTGTCTTTATTTACTACTTCGGAGGATAAGAAAAAAAAAAGAAAAGCAAAATGTGACAAATCACAATTTTAAAATCGCTGCGATTATTTAATCGCATGTGCGCGCATTGTCATATTAACTCATACGTTGTATTTCTGCGATAAAATAATCACGCTGCATAAAATCGTGGTGCGCGCTTAGCCTTACGGTACCAAGCGACCTTCAAGCGACTGACGAAAGACTGCACGTGGCACCTGCGGACAGCGTAAACTGGTTTATTCTGGTTTTGTGCGTGTTTCCACTTTCAACTATCAAGTGACGATTTATTTATTTGTTTTGTTTCGAAATTATTATGGTCAAATATTAATAACGAAACAAATTATTATGGACACGATATTTTATTGTTTCACGGTAGTCGTCTTGTCGTTTGCTCAAGGACGTGAAATTGAATGATAATTATATTTTTTTTTTATAAAGTCAAAACCATTTTCTTTCAAATAAAAACTTGTTTTTATTGAAAACAAAAATCAGAGTGTTGCTAGGAATAAGTATAAAATTAAATAGTAATGTTAGGATATCGAAACATTTTTGTATTTTTAAACGATATAGTGGAAACGCGCTCTAAGATCTGAGTAATATACACACCACTACATAATATGCAAAAATTTCTCCAAGCTAATTTACCTTGTACTAATATTATACTAATGTTGTACTAATATTATAAATGTGAAAGTAACTCTGTCTGTCTGTCTGTTACTCAATCACGCCTACTGAACCAATTTGCATGAAATTTGGTATAGAGATATTTTGATACCCGAGAAAGGACATAGGATAGGTTTTATCCCGGAAATCCCACGGGAACGGAAACTATGCGGGTTTTTCTTTGACTGCGCGGGCGATGCCGCGGGCGGAAAGCTAGTATATAATATCTATACAACAATATAACATTCATTCAAATCATACAAACAAACATACATAAACAAACAGACAGATTTTTTTACGGATTCGTGCTCTATACTGTTTCCCTAATAGGTATTGTTTTTTTGAATATATTACATACGTATACACTTTTTTTACTGTTTTATTATATGTATAGATTATCATCAATAATTATAAATAAAAAATAATAATGAATTATCATATTACATAATATTTCAACTTCACTGTTTTATATAATTATTTCATTAATATACTACCGAAAATACGCGTTGAACGAGCGAAGAATATTGTGTTTAATTTAGCGTCCGATGAACTTTACGTGTACGATGAGCCGGGTGTATGATGGAAGAATGATTGCGCGCGGCATGGCGCGCTATGGCCCCGCCCATTAAACTATAGAAATTCTCTGGCTTTATGCGCCCTCTTAAGAGCAAATTTTAACCTTAATAGACCCTAAGGGTTCCGTACAAATGTACGGAACCCTTAGTGTCTAAGAGTTCGACTCGCGCCGTTTTTTTATCCAGAATCATGCCCGGGCAAGACCGTGACTGCAGGAATATTATGTGTGTGTTTGAATTGTATCAATGTGTGCGTCATTATTGAAGATTTAGAGGCAAGTTATGATTTATGAAGCTGTTCCAAAAACCTATGCCAATTATTTCTTCATATCTGCGTTGAAAGAAGCTATTTGTTTTAAGATTATTATTTTATAATTTAATTTGAATGCAAATTGAACCGTGAGATATTATCGGATCCGTGTCGATCAAATCATCTTTTTTATGTGTCGATTTTAATTAGAAACAAAGTTTTTATTAGCGTGTTAATCAAAACTCGTTTGTCGGTATTAAATTTTAAGAGATCAATTTTTTAATAACTATCGATCGAGCCAATTAATCAACTCTTTTTTATATCAATTAAAAGTTGATTTAGGTTATATTCTTGATATCATAATATAATAAAATGGTACCTAAGTTTTCACAAAACCAGCTGGTCTTAGATTCCAGTTTCCTGTCTTAGTATATTTTTATTGCAATTATTTTATAACTTTCAGTTAAGTATTAAGTCTGTAGTCAGCAACATTACAAATATCTTAGTAGGTATACAGGGTGTCCCACTGTCGGTATACTAAGCTCAAAGGAGGTTAATATAGTTTTGCATACGTTGAGTACGTAAAAAATACTTATAAAATTCCAGACGCATTTTTTTTTCAAATAGATGAACACTTAAAACTCTTTGTGTACACCCCTAACAAGCAACCCGACCAACTTTGCCACCCGCACGTGAGCTACCTATCGTTTAAGATTATGTATTCATAGACAAAATGCTCACATTAGCGAAGCGGTATATGCCGGCTGCGCGAAGCAAGAGAAGAAAACATGGATTTTAAAGAAAAATTTGGCAAAAATTTTTTGACATAATTTTGTTGTATAAGTATTTTTTACGTGATCATTGTATGCAAAACTAGAAGTCCCTTCGCGCTTAGTATACCAATAGTGGGACAGCCTGTATAGTTAATTATTTTTAGGAAACATTGTATAACTGTCGCGAAGTACAATAGGCCTAGAAATAAAATATCTAAACATAATATAAACCAGAAAATAATCGATAAATTAAAAATAAACGTAACATGATATGTAACTAGAACAAGAATAATTACGAACCCCGTATCACTCATCCCAACTCCTAACCCACTTAAAGTGAAAATTTAGCAAAATGATAAATATGAAATTGTGACGGTGTCCGTGTTTTGATGGCGACCCTTCACCGTATCTAGTTTCAAAGTGGTTCCGTAGATAGGGTTGCCACACGTTCGCAGAATATGGGACTGTCTTGTTTCATGATAACAAGTTGGTGTGATAGTTACATATTATTACATTCTGAAATATTTAGGGTTATGAACTTCTACTTTAACTCAAAGTAAAACTAAAACATAAAAAAACATTTTATTGATGTTGACTTTAACTAGTGGTTACGTTCAGTCCCTTTTAAATCGGTTCGTAATGTCGTTTCTACCTACCAGAATCGACAAGAAACTCATTAACAAATATAATCATGAACATGCGAACATTTGAATTGATAAAATATATTATTTGGTTTAGAAATATTGTCATTGTGCCATATTAACTCGTTGGTCATAATTATGAAGAAATAATGGTATATAATGGTGGTAATATATCATAATGATTGAAAAGAATATTCCAACTGACTACAAGCTCAGTGATAAGATAGAGCCTTCTCAATGTTATACTTAATATAAGTATAATTTGTATAAATGTAATACTGCTAAAGCTTCAAAAATCTTTGGTCTATAAAATCATGGCAACCCTACACTTCAAGATATTGTATCGAACATCCATGGCCTGGAATTTATAACATAATTCCCTCATATTTACATTACACACGGTTTTGTTTATCCCAGATAACAGTTTAGTTTAGATCTGGTGATTACTTCGGGTTTTGGAAGGTAGATCGAAAATTTTAATGTTGAATTGTGATCTTGTTTCCAGTAAATATTAAGTATTGTGTTTAATGCATAATGCTTTTCAAAAATGATCCTAGGTTTGATCAATTCAATCCTCAATTTTCTTTCTACAGACTAAAGAAATGTTTCAAATGTGAAATGCATTTAAAACATGCGTTTTACAATATCCTTGCTTTCAATCATATCAGAAACTTATTATTATTCTAACCATTTTAATTAAAATTAATGTTAGATATTCAAGCTAGTTTGCGTCTTCCATGTCACCGTATCCAACAAAGGGTAGCATAAAATATTGAGACGTAAGGCCGGATGAAAAATGGCCAAATTTGTCAATGCTTCTCTGCAATAAAGTGGGTATGAAAAATAGTAAAACTGCCTAAAACTATTTGAATATACTTGTGTTATTAATATTTAGAATATAATTATATTGTTTGATTAAATGCAGGCAAAAAACAAAAAAAAGCTTTTAAGTACATTTAAGAATCAAGCCAGATAAAGACCTGTTTAAAATTCCGTCACCACGTTAAAAATAGACAAAAATTATTTGCTACTTTTCACTCTAACGGTTAACCTTTTTAAAAGCTTTTAACTAAGCTCCGAACGAGTAAAGCGAACCTCTAAAAGCGTACCTAAAAATGCTGGAAGCGATTTTTCTGGAAACACTTGCGTTATTACGAAAAAATTATCTGTAAATGATGACATCAGCGGGGATTACGGGGCTTCGAAGGGACCGAGAGGGGCATATACCTCTAACAACAAGAAGTACTCGCGGCCGCCCACTACGGCTTAAGGGATTTACTCAGTTAATGCTTAAAAGGTCGCGAAATGTGTTCGAGAAAAACTAGAGCTTTTTATTTATTTATGGGTTTAGTTAAGTGTGAGATTGGAACAGGATTGTGTACAAGTCGAAGCGTGGTGATGGGGCTTTTTGGTTTTTTGCCGTCAATTAGTTGGATTTAACTGCTTATAGAGGGTCGTTTAATTCAAGCCAATTTCAAAAGTATCACATATTCTTATCTTTCTTCTGATAAGCATTTAACCATCCTAAATTATAAGAATATGCTAATGTAATCCATTCTTTGGAACTTTTCATTGATCCCCTAAGATGGCGTGCATTAAGAAATTTGCATGTGGATAACCTTAATATAATAAGAACGAAATATTTTTATAAAAATATCACTAGCTCAATTTACATAATGGAGTCACCTCAATGGGCCGAAGGGACTCTAATACTCCCCATTTACAGTATATTTTTGGAGATAACGGTAGATTACTTTTGAAAGACTTTCAACACTTTACTGAATATGGGATAAGTGGTGAGACGTCATGTATTGAAAGGGATTTTGCCAAATGATCATGTCACATTATCACTAAGTTTCCTTGGATTCAAAAGGAAATGCATTTGATAGATTTTTAGCTATTTTTATTGAAGTATTTACTATTGAAGAGAATTAAGCCTTCAGTGTAAAGTCCGGGTTGAAGACCGCAAAAACGGGCTGATAGAAGATTGTCAATCAATTATGTATAAGTACTTAAATACATCGTTCTAATTCGTTCATTGGTTAGTTCCAATGTGATTGAATTCGAGAATAATCTTATTTTGAAACATAAATTAAATAGTAATGGATTGTCTTGTTGAATTATTAACAAAGAAGTTAATACGATTATTAAGTTTTTTTTTTTATAAAACCAAAATAGTTGTTTATATACATAAAAAAAAATAACAGTAAAACTGATTTTCCTATGAAGCAATGATGAGAAATGTGTGAGTTCTTCTTAATTTGTCCTTTTAAATCATTCTCATATCTCATACCATTATTTCAATTCGTTAAAATAATCATTATCAACCCACATACAATCCAAATGCCTATCTTTTCTATTAAAAGTTTTTCTTTAAAGTGGCATGAAAGCTTTTAAATTAATAAACAATATATTATGTGATAATGTGAATGTATTTCGCGTGACGTCATAGGCTTTATGTGGACAAAGAGCTGAAATATAGTTAACTGGAATATTTAGTTTGTAAATTGGATAGTAAACGCTGTGTTTTATATGCAATATGCAGAATGCAGATTTATGAACATCATTTGACATTATTACCATAAAAATTGACACCTATGGGCTATGACTTACTTTGATCCGTATGCGTCGATAGTAATAAATAGTACCTACCTACTCAGAGCAAAATTGAAAGAAATTTAAATTCAAAAAGTAGTAGTAATTTCCTATTTTATATAGAGCACTGTATAGGAAATACACATTCACACATTCCTGATATTCAAAAAATCAAAATAAACAATAAGTGAATAAAAGTGTAGTTAGGTAAGCAGCAGTATATTCTTTTTTGTATGTATAGAAAAATATTACACATACCTATTATACAAGATTGCATAACTAAGATAATTAAACAATATCAAACACTATGCTTTGATGGAGTTTATATGTATGTTAGTTGGGGTCGCCGGAAAGCGTGCGACGCTCATGATAAGGTTATTTTAGAGGATAAAAGCCTATTCAGCTTGCCCGTAATTGTTTGATGGAATTAATAAATAGTGCATTAAGTGCGTGGGTTCATAATAGAAAATTATTTTATCATGGGTAGTGGTTTTATGGAGGCTTACGGTTTGGGTATAGGTGTAACCGTTATTATTTGAATATACTTAACATTACTTTTTTGACAATATTTGTATGATGTTATTTATGAATATTTTAATATAGGTTTTAGGTCTGCTAAAATTTAAATACGAAATACCCTTTAAATTTTAATAATAGGTAGCTGAATTCGAAAAAAATGCATTTGTCTCATGAAGGAAATTTCAACTTACGTGTAGGGAATGATCTTACGTTGTCTTTTGAAGTGTACGTGCACCTAGCACATTAAAGCAAAGCCTATAATAACATATCGAAGATGATTTTTAACAACGACATCATCAAAAACTTAAACCCTCTCACTATAACATCACATACACAACTTTCTTCGACGAAAATTTCTAAAAAGGTTGTCCTATACTAAAATGACCTAACCGTATCATGTAGCAAACCACAAGTTTTATTGAATGCTCTAGATAAAGCTTATTCCGCGCCATTACGCCCCTATCCAGTAAGCCTTGTATTTAATTCAAATCCGACGCTCCGCTAAGTGTGATCTAACAAACACTTCCACGGATTTAACTTGAGCTGAACACTGATAAATCTTATCATTATATCTGTTTGTTTGGGTAAATAAAGACATCTGTCTATATAGTTATGTATTAATTATGGGATAGTTTATTTTTGAGAAAATTCGTATGTATGTACACAGTTTTACACATATTAGAAGTAGTTTTATAAAGCGTACAGGTTTTACTAAAATTGAAAATGAAGGAAAACTGACATAACTTGTTTAAAGTTTAATAATTTGTATATTTTGTAACGTATCTTGAAAATGTACTAATGGACAAATCTTTTTAGTTTTTAATTAAATATTTACTTTAATTTCTTATATATTATTAAGTTTACCTCGAATTTGAGATCTTTTTAGTAAAATACCAATTTAATTCATTCCCAAGAACGCTTAAACTTTCGCTTAAAGTTGTACAGCGAAAGGATACCTCACTTTAAAATCGAAATTGTGACTTATGAAATGTTAAAAAGACAATACCATGATTTCTATAGGCGATGGTTGAACTAAATGGGGATTAGAGAACGGATAAAACGCAAGGAAAAGGAAAGAAAAACTGATTCTTTGCAAAGAACGTAATATTGATAAGATCTGTGAGCTTGAGAACAAGCATTGAAGCATAAACTCAAACTCAAGTAGGTATACAAGCGAATACCATACTGTATTCGCTCGTACCGGCTTCGCATGGGCATTGGGCTAATCAGGGATAAAATTTAAAGCAGAGATCTTTTTGGAGACTCAAAAAAAGATGTTATAAAAATAAAACGATATTAATCTGCCCTTCGCCATACAACCTTAGTAGAAAGATAATAACATAAATAAATAGCATTTAATGTTGAAAATATTTTTAAAACAGAAGTGTAGTTTTGGAGTTCGATCGATACAAATATACATCAAAAAATCACAAAATAATGTATTATTCAGATTGAACAGGAGTAAAATAACCAGAGCGAGCGGCTTGTCTTATAAAATATCATGTAACATAACAAAAAAATACATTTTTAAAATGCTACTGTAAGTAATACGATCTACAATGATGTGTATGTGTGTGTGTGTGAATGAAAGCACTGTTATATATATATGGTAGATGAAAAACGTATAACATAATATTTAAAAATGTTTAAATACTGCGTTTTAATATGAACATATTTTATTCATTTAGTGTTAATAATTACAATACAATAAGGTTTTAATAGACCTCTATAACTAATTAATAATCATCTGTTACAGGTATTTCTTGGATCATGTAAGTTTCAACTATACGTCTTGGATAAGCTGCTGCTTGTATTGGAAATGTCAGCTTCTATAAAATTAAACATTGGTCAACGTTCATCAATTGTATTTCAATACAATTTAATTTTTACACTATGTCATTCTATTGTATCATAGCTATAACAATTTAAAATATAATTAATTCAGCTATCTTAAAAAAAATGAAATGCTCGAAATATACATTTTTAGATCTTCATCAATATTTAAAAAATCACCATAATCTTTACAGATATTTAGGACTCACATACATACCTAATGATAACAATCATAAATATAATATTATACATCAAAGCTAATAGCAAGACAAAAATTCAAATTCATTTCATTTCCAACAATTTACAATCCCAGTAAACCAATTTGAACTAATCGAAACGTTGTTAAATCATTCAATGAACGTATTCAATGGCCATCATTCGGTCAAACGAAGGAATGGTTGGCCTTTCATTCGCGATAAGCGAAAATACATCTTTTATCAAGGGAATAAGATTGAATTTACACAGCAAGTACTATGGCCAATCAATTTGACACAAACATTTGTTTTATAGTATGACGTTCTGGGTGGTATTGTTTTTAAATAATTGATAGACCACACAGTTCTTGTGTGCTTTTTAATCTGATTTGCCATGAATATTGTAGGAATAGAAACTAAATGCGATATGGTCAGCGCTATGCTGACCATATCGGCATAGCATAATTATGCTGAGCGGCCTTACCCTTTAGGTCGCCAGTCGCCACACATTATATTCTTAGTTTTAATTTTTATGTTTGTTATTTTTAAGATAATTTGGTGTGCCTAATAAAATTTATTTTATTCTTTATTCTTATTCTTAAATTTTTCAAAAAATCTGTAAAATTTCAATGCTCACAAGCGAATAAACATGGGTGGTAGGATCTTTGAAAATGTGTATAAAATTATGTCTTTAAATAGATAATGAATAAATAATATACCTCATTAAGCAATCCATTTAACAATTTTCTATTTACATTGTTTTAATTCCATATACTTACTTGTATTCCAATTAAACGATATACGTTTATCATAAAATATCGTCATGACCTTTTGTTATATTATGTAGAAAATATTCCAGAATACAATATATCAGACAATTAAATTAATTGGCTCAACGAGGATAAGGGATCGGTAATATTTGAAGGTTATCAGCAGAAATACAATAGATATTAATCAATACATAACTTTTGTATGAAGAATCGCGCACACATTAAGGAAGTCAACATGTCAATTATTGATGTATTAAGGTTGTAGTAACAGTGAAACGACTTTGAGGATTTGGACGTTCTCCCCGCGCTAGCCACGCACCCCCGCTTCATTTTTACGTGCGCAGAGCGTGATCCGCGCTATCGCAACTATCCGCTCGCGTCGCGTTCCGCAGCAGCTCGGGCATTTTTATTACCCGACTAAAAAGAAGGGTTATGTTTTTCGCGCCTATCTTTGTATGTATCTAATATTCTTTATACTCTGATATCTTCCGAACCATTGGATGGATTTCTTTAATTAGGGTATCGTTAGATTCGTCGTATTAGCCCAAGTTTTGTTAGATAGGTGACAAAAAAAAAGAAAAATGTGGGGTGCTAGACTAAAATACAAAAAAAAAATCTTTTTCTGCAATATGGGTATCAAATTAAAGGTATCATAATAAGGATTCCAAAAAAGTGTATCATGCTTATATTATTACCTACAATAATAAAACAACATAGATTTATTTTTGTGAAATGAAATCAGTGATGATAGGTATTTGTGAACGAAATTTTAAGAGAAAAGCGCCTGAAAGAAATGCAATTTTATTAACATTGTAATTTTTTCAGGCGCTATTAAAAAACTTTATTTTACTTTTTTATACTGAATTTACTATTTTAATAGTTTAAAAAGGTAAAATTGTACTTTATAGGGCGTGGAGTTGAGAGTCGTAAATTTTTTTGTTGATTATCCTATGGAACCCAAATCTGAAATTTCACTTTGAGGATACTTTTAGTTTTTGAGTTACGAATTTTTGAAAATCGGAAAATAAGTATAGAAAGTTACTCCATCTTATTTTTGTTACGCATATTTATTGTTTTGACGTCAGAATGGCGGGACCACTTTGTTTATAGAATATCTTGAAATCCTGTTAGAGTAGAAGTTTTTTACGAAAGTATAAAATAGTACCTACTAATTATGCACTAAATTATAGGTACATAATTTTCAAAATGCCTGAGGAAGTCCCGCCATCTTGACGTAACGGGTATTTGGTGTAGGGCTTTGACCTACTAAGCTAATCAATGTGCTACTAAAAAGCATAAAATAAAAAAGTTGTTAAAAAACCCGACTGAGAAAAAAACAAGTTCAAAACAAAATTTCTAATAGAAAACTTAGTTAGTAGCAGGCGGGCACACATTCGCAAACATAGTTAAAAGAAAACTTATGTGAAACCACGCGCACGCACAAAATTGTCCAAAGAAAAATTGCACAAAATTGCCATCCACAATCAGGCAAAATACAATTTTAGAGAATGAGCAGCACAACCTCCTCGTCCGACAGTTCGAGCTACAGTGCCGCCCGTCGCCCGCGCACGGACCCGCTCATTTCATTTCATTTAGAAAACAGTGAATAATTATTTGTAGCTCAATAAGAACTTGCCTTGTCTCGTCAAACGTACAATTTATGACAAACACCTTTTAAAATATTATTGTGAAAGAAAAATAGCAAAACTCCATACCGTTTAGACGTAGTTACGAAAATTCAAACAAGAAATGCTCCACTTTGGAATATTTTTTCGGACATTATTATTTTTATAGATAGAATTATTTGAAAACGTTCAAATTAAAGTTTAAGGTCTAATAAGTAACATATATTTTTTTTGGACATTTATATTCACTAACCGAAGAGTAGTTAGACGAAGAAAACAGGCATTTGGCAGTAAGTAGCCCCTTAAGACAGGTAGAAATATTTAAAATGATTAAAGATGGTAAATGTACAGGAATCAACGAAATGAAAGAGATCTTTAGTTACCTAAAATGTAGGATAGCTAAGCTGATAGTTTCAAGTTTATTCAGTATCTTACACCTTACATTTTATAGGCCTGTAAATTTTCGTAACATTTACAAAAACTCGCACAAAACATACGTAATTAAACAACAGAGATAGCTTCCCCCTCAGCATTATAATTCTATAACGCCTTAAAATATTTAAACAAACTCCAAATTACTTCGCTGAACGGGCGACTTAGCCCCGACCAGAGTTAAAAGTTTTCAAGTCTCTTATTTGTGTTTAAGATCAAGTATTCGACATTAAATTGAAACTTTGGGTTTGCTGGATGGAAGGTTCCAAGTTATTATTTGTTTTACGTATTCCCGTGGTCTCGAATCTTCTCGAATCTTTCGGATTTGGATATTTCAACGCTTCCGTCAGAATGTTGACCAATCGCTTTTCGTAATTTCTTTGTTTAGTAACGCCTTAGTCAGATAAATTTTATTTTATGTAAATCCATTTCCATTTTGATTTAATATTTTAAAATCGTGATGTAGTAATTAGGAACTCTATATTTTATTCTTCTAGAGGGCGTGGATACGATACCCTACACCTGGAAAATTGTCTTATGAATATAGTGTTTTTTTGTGTCTGTGTGTTCATCTGATAATATTTATGTTTATATAGGTACACATAAAATGTGTTCTAGAATAGTAATTATATCAGTCGTTTAGTTTCGTGACAAACAAACAAAAAATATGATTGCGTTTGTGAGAATAAACAATTATACCCTAATTGGATTCTCAAGTCGGAAATGTAGCATTATTAATTTTATTATAACACTCGTTAATATTTTCTTAATAAAATATTGCAAATACCTTAAATATTGTGTATATGTTTCTACAAATTGGCAACCAAAACTTTATTCCAACCTAGCCAAACTTTTCCAGACCAAAGGTCGTTCCCATCTCGACCGTTATCCAAACTAACACGCAAAGCTAATCATTGAAATCTCAGAAATTTCATTAGGACCGTCGATAACAACTACGTGATTAAAGACGAGGGAATTAAAATACCGCGAATCTAGAAGCAAACTAATTTCAAGAGGCTCTTTTTAATCAGCAAAACCTTGTAGTTGTCTTTCGCTGTTCTTGAGTTTGTAACTCGCATCTTCTAATTGTTCAACTCCCAAAGGATCAAGATTTGAATGTACAATTAGTCTCGAAGCTTTCAGAACTTGACTTAGGTACCTTGAATATGTAGCGTCTTTTGTGAATTTGTCAACTGCGTATAAGCTTTATTGAAATTGTTATTTAAACCTCTTTTCTGGCATTATATCATACAAGACATTGTAATTATATTACAAAGTCTGTTTAAATATTTTATGCGATATTGAATAGGCAGATATACTACTATTTTTCATTTTCATTTCTTCATTACCTACTACATATTTTTATGTCAATTACCATAAAAACAGAAGACGAAGACCTTGGTAGTAACACAGTTATGGATATTTTAAAACAAGGTTATCTCATTGATAATACCCTAATTTCAATAATAATCAAACAGTAGACTCGTTTCACGTATTTTAGAACAATATTGCTTCATTATTGTGTTCCGGAACATATTTTCTTACTTATAATATTATAAATGCCTGTGTCTGTTTGTTTGTCTTGCTATCATATCGCAATGAAGCGATTATGCTATGATTTTTATGTCTTCAGATAGTTACAGGAGAGTAACATAGGATACCTTATATCGCGGAGGAACATAGGCATCCCATAGAAAACTAATATAACGATATGGTATACGAGATTTAACGTCTATTTCTCGTAATATATTCCCTTCGTTCTCTGTATACTTTAAATATTTGTTCACCGCTGGATTGACAACTAATACCTTACCCCAGTTGAGTTCTCGAAGACTACAATTGATCGGAACAAGCGTCATTCCCCGAGGCCCAGAGGAATGTAAGTTTCTACGTAACCTTTGTTCGACGTCCGATTGCTTCGCCAAAGGATTTGGGATTTGAATTTATCATTAGATGATTCTTAAAGTACGTGGTTTTCATCAAATATTCATGCTTTCGATTCTATGTCGGATTCGGACTGGGTAATATTATATGTTTGCCTCGCCCCTTTAAATGTATTCTTGTTCTATATAGCGGTTATTAATAAGGGTATATTGCGTTTAATTGTACATTCATAAGTAGGGTACTAGTCGTGTATTGTTTTAAACATTTGATATAGGTACGCTCTTATATTTAGTTTATGTATTAATAAATCGTAGTGACATTTTCTGTTATTTTCCTTTGTTAAGCATATTATTGCGAATATAGCTTTAAAAACTAAATTTTTTTTATTTTAAATATTCTCACAGCATTCAATTTTTTTTGTAGAGTCAATTGTCATAACAGTCGCTTGAACAATGTATGCTTAATCCTTCATACGTGTGAAATAAAAGAGATATTCGCTCCAAACGGGAGGTAATAAACACATGTTTATGTACATTGTGAAATTTCGGGCAAGATTAAAAATATGCATCATATGTGATGTTCCTTGTTTATGGTAAACAATACGAAATTTGAATTTTGAGCCGATCCTACATAAATAAAACGGAGGCTGCGTAAACAGAATACGATTTTACGTGGCGGTATGAATTGACAGGTGTTTGTGTGTTTTAGATGCGTCGTATGAATAAACAGTCGGTTGTTATTTTTTATACGTTCATTACTTGGAATAAATCGTGGGTTTATTCTGTGAGTGTAGGGATATTTTTCGTTTGCGTAACAGTAGAACTTGGGGTAGAAGTTTTAATTGTTTTAAAAACATGTCCTTGTTAGTGTAGGTACCTATTGAAAACAATAGATTATAATATAATGATTATAGCTCTAAAAAATAAAGAATATAGTCCCTAAATCTGCCATATAAAATACCCCTTTCTTTAAAATGTTCCCATTTCTTTTGTGGAACCAAACCTAGCCCATTACTTATTAATATTACCGACGATTTAGAGCATAACCACTGACAATTAGTCATACATTTAATTCAATACGACTGGAGAGAGGCCAAGTGTGGACTTTTGGCAAGATAACTATCAGAAGCATAAGGATGTAATACATGATCGGAATTACAGACATGTATTGAGCGATACATTTTTATCTGACTGCTGGGTTTCGATTTTTAAATGTATGTATGTACGTATTTTTTGCACACCCATACCGCTGGGCGGATTTTGATTTATAATTTGTCTTTGTAATCATCAGAATTGTGGACATAGGCTACATAACTTGGCAGACGGGATGTTGGACAATTCTTGTTAGTATTGTAGTCTTTTTCGGACTATTACCTTTATGAGGAACTACAAATATAATGCTTAATTTAATCTGCAAGCTGTTTCTCCTATTTTGCTACAATTACGATGAAAACTAGGGGAGTTACCATGATGTCTTATAGCAGTATTATTTCCTGTGTGGGAACGTGATGGTGATAGACGACCTATAGGTCTTTTTTCCACACTTAAAAATAATACTGCTTAAGACTGTATACTGATTTAAGACATCATGGTATGGGGCAGAATTAGAAGTATTCGTTTGAAGTGAATACAGTTACATAACGAAACCATATTATCGTCTTATCATACAAGTCGATTTTTCTGCAATAGAACATCTATTATATATCGGAACATCTATTATATATATATCGGAATCATAAATAAACATTTAACATATATCGTGGATTCGCATGTCAGTGGCATACCGTGTCATGCCGCTGCCAATTCTGTATACCCTTTGGTTTAGGTTATCGTACATAATATGAGCTTTTACCGATCTGATGTGACCATGGATTTTTATCGTATGTGCTTCTGATTAATATAACAGTCAATTGTTTCAAAGTCGAAGTTAAACATTTGTTTATTGAACTAGACTGCTTGTAGAAATGCATTTTAAACGTATATGAATTTTAACATGATTTCCACTGATTTAGAAAGCAGTTACTACAGATAAAAAACTATTATTATTTCTTAATGTTAGCTTGTAAATGTGTAGATATTGGAACACTATTCTAATTGATACTGTTGATACTTGCGTAACGTGAGTTTCACTATTAATATTATGTATTTGAAATAGTTTTATGCAAACTAAGATCACTCGGTGTCTAGCGTACTAGCATCCCACTGCGCACATTTTGATGAAACATTTGACAAAACTGACTATTAAAAAGTCTTAAGAAGAGGACTTACTTGTATATATTATAACTATAGATATAGGTTGAGGATTTAGATAATTGGCACGTTTTCATAAAGCACTCACTGTAGAACTGTAATTCCTTTGAAGTTACTTCTGAAATATAGTGAAATAACTCACGCAAATAATAATTTTGGTGACGGTTAAGTCTAAGCTTAGTTTGTGACGGGATTAATTCTAAATAACATTTTGGATGACTGTAAGTTAATTTGCTACTGGTACTTTTAACACTGTGGCTTTTCACTTCTCATCTCTATTCATAATATTAAAATGATTTTTGTTAATACCCCATGCAAAAGGTGGAGTCTTATAAGTTTGACTTCGATGTCGTGTGCGTGTGTCTGTGGTATCACAGATTTCAAACAGATGGACCGATTTCGATGCGGTTTTTTTCATTTTAAAGCCACTTTGCTTGTGGTGGTTCTTAGCTATGTTTGGTTAATATTGATAGTTATAGTAGTAGTAGTGTAACAGTATTATCAATCGAAAAGATAAAACGGTATAAGTATTTCGGAGATTCCTCGCGATTAATTTCAACGTCCGCCATGATCGTAAATAATAAAAAGAATCAGTGCGCACAACTGGCGCGGTTGGCTGTCGGGCGGCAAGTGTCGTTCGAACTGACACCCCCCAACCTGCCAAACTACTGACTCAAGGAAAATGTCATTGTCACTTGTCATTGTCATAAATTCATTCGTTAAAACTTCAAGTCTTACTATGTCAATATTCAAAATACTCACAACTTTACCAGTAGATGGCGTTATTACCAACTGAACAAATCAATACTCCGACACGGCCATTCTGACAATTAGCGCGTTCTCGCGCGATTTCTAAACCTATTTAGCTCTGGTCACAACTTTTCGTCAAGGTTTGCAACGTAGAACCTACATAAAGCGCGAAGCTTCCCATGTAGAGCCAACACATGAAGCGCGGAGCTTCCCATGTAGAGTCAACACATGAAGCGCGAAGCTTCCAATGTAGATAGAGCAAACACATGAAGCGCGAAGCTTCCAATGTAGTTAGAGCAAACACATGAAGCGCGAAGCTTCCAATGTAGTTAGAGCAAACACATGAAGCGCGGAGCTTCCAATGTAGATAGAGCAAACACATGAAGCACGGAGCTTCCAATGTAGATAGAGCAAACACATGAAGCGCGGAGCTTCCAATGTAGATAGAGCCAACACATGAAGCGCGAAGCTTCCAATGTAGATAGAGCAAACACATGAAGCGCGGAGCTTCCAATGTAGATAAAGCCAACACATGAAGCGCGGAGCTTCCAATGTAAAGTCAACACACGAAGCGCGGAGCTTCCAATGTAGATAAAGCCAACACATGAAGCGCGGAGCTTCCAATGTAGATAGAGCAAACACATGAAGCGCGGAGCTTCCAATGTAAAGTCAACACACGAAGCGCGGAGCTTCCAATGTAGATAGAGCAAACACATGAAGCGCGGAGCTTCCAATGTAAAGTCAACACACGAAGCGCGGAGCTTCCAATGTAGATAGAGCCAACACATGAAGCGCGGAGCTTCCAATGTAGGGCCAACACATGAAGCGCGGTGTTTCCGATGTAGGGCCAACACATGAAGCGCAAAGCTTCCAATGTAGTGCCAACACATGAAGCGCGGTGTTTCCGATGTAGGGCCAACACATGAAGCGCAAAGCTTCCAATGTAGTGCCAACACATGAAGCGCGGAGCTTCCAATGTAGTTAGAGCAAACACATGAAGCGCGGAGCTTCCAATGCAGATAGAGCCAACACATGAAGCGCAAAGCTTCCAATGTAGTGCCAACACATGAAGCGCGGAGCTTCCAATGTAGGGCCAACACATGAAGCGCGGAGCTTCCAATGTAGATAGAACCAACACATGAAGCGCAGGGATTCCAACGCTAAACTTCCGCATGAAGCGCGGAGCTTCCAATGCTTAATTTACGCCATCGGCTCCTCTTAGGAAAGGAAATAGAAACAAGCGTCTAGAGATGCGATCATTTATTAGCATTGATCAACAAAATAAATTGTAAACATTTCTACTAACCAAAACATCAACAACAAAAATAAAGGAAAAATCATCATATCGCAACCGTCGACATAATAAATACAATCGTGTATCTCAACAAACGCCGCTTACTTTGGCGACTAATCATTTTAACATAACTCAATATTTAATTATTAATTTTTAAAGACGATTAGAAAAATAAAACTCACTCTTATTACAAATCATCAAGTTGATTAGACATTTCTGGTAAACTCGTAGGATAATTCCTTAGCTTTTCATGACACACATGTTGCGCACGTCCTCCAGATATGCTCCCGAGCTTTGTCGTCAAGAGCCTTCTCGTCCATCCTGACCTTGACGTCACGTCTGATTTCGAACAGGTCCAGCTTTTCATACTCATTAACCAGCGCGTTGATTCTCGGTGGACTTTCGTTACGACCGTCTGAGAGTTCCCCTTTACGAAGTCCTCATTAAAATTTTCAATAATAGCACGTAAACGAGCAATATCTTTGATGTCTGTAAGGTCGGTATCGATTGCTTCTATATCGCACTTTGTAAAGCACAAACGTCCGCACGAACATCGCGAGAAACGTGAACGCCCTTATTATTAATTACTAAGTTTACCGCGGGTCGCGTAAAAACATCCCACCCCACAATGACGTCATGAGGTAAAGCCTGAGAGTCTACCATCAAAAAAAATCGACCTCTAAGTGAACATCATCGATCTCTATAGGCAAAGTAATACGGGAAAAAGACTGAGTGAGAGTGGAGCCAATACCAGTTAAACGCGTAAATAAAAAAAATATCGTACACCGGTCATAACGTCAGCGATAGGTTTACGAATGAGCGAGCAGTTAGATCCACTGTCTACGAGGGCTTGTAATTGAAATCTACCAACAATAATTTTAACAAGCGGCGATTCTGACTAGACACACACATATTAACGGACTTTGTATCATTACTTTTTTTAAATTTTTCGTCTCGTTGTTTAGAGAAACACACCTCCTCTGTATGCCCCAATTTGCGACAATAAGTGCACTGAACATTTTTATCGACAGGCGGGGAACGTTTTAATTGAGACGTTTCCGAATGTGAAACCTTAGTGTGCGGACGGAATTTACAATTTCGCTTATAGTGCCCCATTTTGCCGCAATTGTGGCACATAACATGGTCATTTGTTTCAATTTTACGCTGCTTAAAGTCACTACAAAAAGAGCTCGAAGTTGAAGGTCGTTTATTATTTTTATTAATTTGAGGGTAGGTAGCAAGGTGTCTATCTAATGTTACAAAGTCCGTGGGGGTATTTTTTAATAAATCTGATCGTACCTGATTGTCAGAGATACCTGATATGACGACTTCGATCTTGTTCGCCTCGCTCCACGCTGTCTCCAGTCGATCGATCATCGCCAGCTTGTTGGTGGAGTATTCCACGTAGCCAGGTGGAGTATTTGATTCGGTGGATTGGTTCGCCGATTCTCGGAAATATGTCTCGCTCGTAGTAGCAGGGGATCGGTTAAACACACTGGAGGAATGATGGTCAGATCCCACCGCTGCTTTCGGAGATTCCTCGCGATTAATTTCAACGTCCGCCATGATCGTAAATAATAAAAAGAATCAGTGCGCACAACTGGCGCGGTTGGCTGTCGGGCGGCAAGTGTCGTTCGAACTGACACCCCCCAACCTGCCAAACTACTGACTCAAGGAAAATGTCATTGTCACTTGTCATTGTCATAAATTCATTCGTTAAAACTTCAAGTCTTACTATGTCAATATTCAAAATACTCACAACTTTACCAGTAGATGGCGTTATTACCAACTGAACAAATCAATACTCCGACAAGTATATCGAAAATATAAGGTATTTTGGTTACATCAGGCAAATAATATTTTGGTAAGGGGGATTTTCAATTTACTTGTAATTAAAAACTCATCAGACCTATAAATAGCAAATAGCACAACCACAGATATACAAATGTACAAATGATGGGGATACAAAAGTGGCTGTCTATCAATTTGTCACCCCATGTTCAGACTGTCTGCTGCGGAAACGAGGGGACATCCCTCACACAGGTATACAGTAATAGATTTTTATGTATGTATATCTAAAGTTATAGTATGAAGAGGAGAGATTGTTCTGTATGTTGCGATAAAACTCAACTGGTACACGAGCAATTAAAAAAAATATGAACATATTAAGTTAAATATTTACTGATATTCGCAATACAAATGTTATTATTTTGGACGAAGGAATGGATCCGTGATTTAAAATAAAAAAATCGTTCGATAGGTAGTCGAACGTTGATACCTAGATTGGCCTATATTCATCATCTTCAGAAATAAATTATTATATTTGCACTTAATACATCTTTAAATAATAGATACATTTTAAAACACTATAAACAACAATTTATGACCAATTACTTTTAACCTACCTTCGATTACGATACACAACAATTTGTCATTCTTAAGAATAACATCACATTATCAGCAACCAATTTATTTCTCCTATCCCCTTCAATTTATTAAAATTTCCCAAACACTGAGACATTATCTGCTCCATACATTTGTCATTCTTCTAAACTATACATGGGAATATCGACTCTATTTCTATACTTGCAAGGTGCAATTTAGAATGTATTCTGGGACTAAAAATGATAAGGAGTGGAATGATTTTAACAAGAACACGGAAACATTTGACCAATAAAATACAATTAAAAGCCTGATTCGTAAATGTATGTTTGTATCTAATCGCTGTAATTATTTAGAGTCTGAGTGAATGGAATGGATTTGTGAATGAGTTGGAATTGAAAATTTTATTATTATTGAAAGAACAACTTTTAAGGTTTTAAGAGATGATTTATGTTTCTAATAAGATGGCGGTCTCAGTGGTGTTTTTATGTTCTTTGAGGATTATTAATTAATAGGTTTCTATGTGAGCTTAAGAAGTTTCATCAAAACGGAATTAATGTAGTTTTTTTTTTAATCAAAATAATGTAATATTTTAAATTAAGCATCACATTTCATGCACAAAGCAAATTGTTACTACATAAAGAAAATGTAACGTATAGCAATACAAAAAGCTCGAATATCCCTTATTATACTTATTCTTCAAAAGCAGCGTGAATAACCAGATCATATTAATGAACCAGCAAATACGTATTCAGGGTAAATATTAGAAATAAACAAATAAACAGACCATAATCAATATCTACATATAACTGAATAGACGATAGAGTCTTAATATAATCTCTTTATACTATGGTAGAGTCAAGCTGCGTCTCATTATAACCCGGTCAAATTGAGAGTGTATCAATCCAGTTAATTAATTATTAGATAACCGGCTTCCACATCATTTACATTTACGACTGGGTCAAATATTCCGATAAGTTTTTTTTTATAGTTAAGGAATTTCGTCATAAATTACTTATGCTCGTCTTGGTTTAGAAATAGTTAATGGTTACCAACTGTTTTTACGTAAAAAACAAGCGTGCGAATTAAAGTCGTAGGTATATATTATGATTGCTTCTTAATTTTGATATTACTAGCTTTAGCGTGTGGCTTCTCTCCCGTTGTATCCGAATTAATATGTTTTATTATGTGCTAATTCAAACCTCAATCTTTCTTTAACCCGTTTTTTAAACATATCCGATCAATCCTTTTTGCGTGAAAGATTTAAAAATCCATGCATCTAGGTCACAAATTTTCGCTTTTATTATAATACAAAATAAAATTTCTGAGAAATTACGTTATATTTTAATGAGATTCATTAAAGTTAAAATTATTTCAACATATACTACTTAACTACACATCTACATATTATAATAGACATAATCAATAGTGTCCGCCAAAAGTATTGCGCAGTTTTTATACAAAAAGTCAGAAAAATAGGTTTATATCTACGAGTAAAATAGTCTCCTCTATGCAAAGTTCATCTTTCTAATTTTATTTATAACTAGGAGGAGATTTATTAATTCTATAAGATAAACATTAATTTGTATTGACTTAATCGCAAAAATCAAATCGGCTTATTCTAAAGTTCTGAATCTTATTAAAAGCTAAAACTAACACTTTAAAAGTCAAAGTAACTAAAGTCTAATTTAATAATTGATATTGTTAATTTCCTAATCTTGAAGATTTGTTGTTTTAAGTTACACAAGACTTTTTAAATAAATAAATCATTATAAATTTAACGTTTATCTTCTAAATTAATTTATTGGACTTTGTCTTTAAACCTAATAAATTATATACTAAAACCTTCCTCTTGAATCGCTCTATATATTAAAAAAAATCCGCATCAAAATCCGTTGCATAGTTTAGTAAAGATTTATGCATATTATATAGACAGAGAAAGCGACTTTGTTTTATCCTATGTAGAGATTAAAATCATAAAAGAGCATGTCTTTAACTACATTAAAGAAGTGACAATCTCCTCTTTTAATATATACTATACATAGTTAAAAACTAGGCATTTGGATCAGAGGTCTTTTTCGGAACATCGTTTAATAAAAATATATAATACTAGCTTTCCGCCCGCGGCTTCGCCCGCGTTTTGAAAGAAAAACCCGCCTAGTTCGTCGCCTAGGGATTTCTGGGATAAAACCTATCCTATATGTTAATCCAAGTTACCCTCTATATGTGTGCTAAATTTCATTGTAATCGGTTCAGTAGTATTTGCGTGAAAGAGTAACAAACACACACACATCCTCACAAACTTTCGCATTTATAATATTAGTAGGATGTCCTGCACTATATCATAGGAAATATCATACTCCACTGCACTACGTATATGCAGAAATAATTCGAATATTAGCATCCATTACGAAGCAGATCAAAGTACGATATTATCTGGATCATAAATTAAGTCCATACAATGGGTAGGAGGTTGTGGTCAGGTCAATTGAGGATTTTGAAAGGAAATTGTTGGGTAATACGTGTGTCTGAGAGCTGGTGAATAATTTCGGGCTTATGTTTTAGGTGATAATATATTTAGGTTATGAATTAGGTGATCATTCAGGTTTGAGACATTATGAGTTTAATAAAATTATTGAAAATCTTGCATTATCGTTGATTATAAAATAGTTCATGACTGTTAATTATGTTTAAAATTATAAATATCATTTTATTTCTCAGTGTTAAATTTTTCTCATGTATCAATGATGTACGTCATTTTTTTTTATTTACAAATAAAAACGTATTTTAATAGCCATTTCAATTTTATAAGCACAAATTAAGGAAAAATAAACATTATATATTATTACCCTCTAGCTACATCTATATACAACACATTATACACACCACACCACAAGTACACACATTCTCATAATTTTTGCTTCATTACACTAATTAGTTCATCAATGTTTAATGTACATAAAACATGTATGAACACATCAATAGCCGTGACTCTCACTTCACTCACTCAAAAGCTTCCAAAAGAATTTAAAGCCCGCGCAAAAAATGCTCAATCAACTGTTATGTACGCTTGAATACAACGTTCATACCAGATATCTCTGTTAACATTTAAAATATACCACGTCTTCTTTTTATATTTTCTTCATACATATATTTAGTAATCTTGATATGGCTGATCAAAATTAGTTACTACATTATGATTTCATTAATATAATATGTATAAGGAACCCAATAATTAATGTCCTATTAACAAAATAATTTTCAGCAAAATAAGTAACTTTTATAACTTAAAAGTGTTTAATATCATCAAAAATGCTATTACTTCACAACACTATAATTAAAATGTAACATATTTGTACACTAAAGATATTTAGAGAAATATTTGATAGCATAATATCATTTACATATTATACCAAATTCAATATTGTATTAAAGACATGTCTGTCCGTCTGCCTTGCTGATCCGATAATAAATGTAAATTATGATAAGTATAGTATTTCACTAGCTCCTAAACTATAAGTATTATATTTTCTGCTCCTGTTACGCCTTCTTGCGTAGGCTGAATAAGGTAAGGTCCTTCAGTTTTAAGGGTTCTCGTGATAATCGCTCAAATTCCCAACATAATAGGGTTTAGAGTAATAGTTATTAACGACCTTTGTTTATGAAAATAAATACCGAAATATTTTCGGTATTTTGTTACTCGATCCACATATTATAATTTTAAAGGATATAGCATCCTTGTAGTTAGAAAAATAGGGGAAGGTGTAAACCAGGTTCCAACCAACCACATCATCATTTTGCGACGTTATATAAACTTATTTTAGATCATTTACTGTATCACATGTACACTGTTAAAGATTCTTCACTATCTACAACTCTACAATAGGCAGCTTCACACAGTGCGAACATCCTCGCGAGGCAATTGCTGCGCGAAGCAGCTCGGTCTGTGTGTGGACACGCCTCGACCGAGGAAAACGCGTGTGCTGCGATTTAGAATAGAATAGAATATACATTTATTTCAGAAACAACACAATGCGAAAAAAAGAAAAATAAAATAGTATAAACAACGCAAAAAATAATAATAATACAATTTTGTTTGCTGAGAACGTTACTGAGGACATTTCGCTTGCTTGCGCGTGTGCTTCGCGAGGCTGCTCGCTCTGTGTGGACCTGCCTTATTATAAACAAAGACAGCATTTCTTCTTCCACGATTAAACCTAAAGAACTTACACAAGACACTCACTAATGAACGCGGTCAGATGCCTTATTCCCATTAATTAGGAAACAAAGGAAAATAGTTTGGAGCCGGCTTTAATTTGGAACTTGCTGGAAATTCGGTTATTCAATACCTCTGTTTGATGTTGCGTGCACACGTCAATTTGTTAGCTGATTAGGATCGGACGCCAATTAAAAATCAACCTAATGTGTGTTTTTTACAGTTCAAATTTGGATGAATTTAATCAAGGATGCAGTAGTTTTTTTCTGTTTTGACAATCGGTTTTTGTTTTAGTTTAACAGCATTAGTTGCAATTGATGCTGTGTTTTTAAAACAGAATAGAAATGCATCAATGTTACTTTATTTAAATAGAAACATTTTCGTGCGACCACCTCATGTTAATAATCGTTTTTATCCATGTATTCTATTGAAAATATTTAAGAATGGTAGTACGATAAAAACTTAAGAAAACGCGTATTCTATAAAACCTTTAAGTGCGACTGAAATTCCATCATTTATTTATTCAACTAGACTTTTATGGATATTGGTTTCTACAAAGAAGAGTTTGTAAGAAACTCTTTGTACCTACTTATGTAAAAATGTATTCCATGATACGCACGTAACAATACTTATTTTATGTTTCAATATTTCTTTATTAATTTTACAGGTATACCTACCTTAAAATTATAAAAAGGGTGGAGTGTAGTAGTTATTAGGAATATACAACATTGTTTTTATTTCTAATAAAACTACGCTTACATTCAACAACTAAGATTAAGATCAATTTTATAATTCCATATCTTATCGAGTAATAAATATTGCTATAAAAAAGCCATAAATGGTTAATCTAGTCTAGACAGATAAAGCTTAGAGTTCAGAGACATCGAAATTACATTTCAATAAGAATTTAATTGGATTGAGTAAAATTTCAAGTAATTTCTTTGGTTTTTCGAATTTAAAGCTACTTTATTTAATGGGAATACTGTTTCATTTTAAAATGAATGTGTTTTATCATTTTACGTGTTTACTAGCTTGGCCAATGGCTTCGTTTGCTCTTTATATTACAACGAGAGTTTCGCATACGAATTTTATTTTCGTAATTCATGTTTCAGTTCTTATGCTGTGTTTAATGATTGATTATTTGCTAATTACAAAAAAACAAATGACTTCACTAAATCATAAAATTATTATAATAATGATTTTATATTGATAAACTCCAAGTTTCTGATAATCAAAAATACCACCTAGTCTCAATCGATTCAAAGCATTACGCAAACTATACAACCAATAAAAACATATTTTTTTTTTTCTGTAATCAAATAGATTTACATCCAGACATAAAAACACTTATGTTCATTACAATTTTCTTCCACTATCAGGATTGAAACTACTGCGTCATTTTTTATGTCGATGCAAGCAAAAAAATCGCAGCTAGAGCACCACCGTTCGGTTGTGATACAGGTAACATCAGCAAAACAGCTGTCAAACATTCAACCCATGTTTAAAACACCAATTCTTCACCTGGTTACATCGGTACGGAACAGAAAATATAAAAGCAAGGAAACTCACGTCCGTGTCTCGTTACGTTTGAAAGCTGAAGAATAGCGATGTCGGAATATGACTCGCTCGCAAAGTTATACAATTTTTATATAAGTGCACGGACAACGTGGAGCGTGTAGCAAATAAAATGCCTTGTTAAGAGTCACTTGTAGATTTATAGCAACTAGTCGATTCGCTGACGTCTACCTGGATCTGTTACAAGACTATCATCAAGTTTCTTCGTAGACGAAACTGAAATTATTTATTCAATTTGACTTCTTCTACAAGCATTGTTGAATCGTCATAACATAGGTTTACCATTTACCATCAATTTGGAAAGCAGTTTCTATAAAGAAGATCGGGCGAATACTCTGTCAGTCAGTAATAAAAATAAATAAAATTACTGAAGGTACTACTAATAATCCAAATAACAACAATAGTACCTAGTTATTTTGATTATATGAACATCAAAATTACAAATGATTGGACAAAATTAAAGGCCCGGTATGGTAAAAAGACGAGGGATCGATTTTTTTCTATTCTTTAAAATGTTTTCTAAAATATTTCATTCTTCAAATGATTTATAGCATTTGAATGCTATAAAACTAAATATTACATACCGTTTGGTCTGAAGGTCATGTTGTCACCAGGTTGTCTACCAAAAACCGAGAACAAGTTCGAAATAAATCCTCATTAAGTCCGTAGACGAAAGCTAGTTAATGTAATCTTCATAAATCACATTAGCAATTTAGGAGAAAGAGCACTCAGCGAGTAGTCCGGAAAACCAGTTATGAATATTTATTATTTACTCATAGGCCTCGATTATTTAAGGGTACGAAATACAAAGCGATAGTAAGTAGGTTAGTAGGCTTGCGAATGTATAATTTGGCTGTTTTTGCATTGAATCTAGTTTAAATGTATTATAGTTTGAAGTGGTCAGCTGTTGGAATGAACTATACTTTTGTACTGCTGAAAATAGGTTAGGTTAGGTTTATCGTTGTGATTATTTCTGGTTTTTTATCCAAGTAACATGATCTGATGATGGTTTGTAGTGGTGGTATTGAGTCGCGGTTTTCCTCATATTTTGATGTTCTTTATTTTTCGTTTTCTGTTTCTCGGAAGTTTATGAGAAAAAATAAATTTGTTCCATTTTTATCATGAATTGAGTTGACAAATACCAGGAATTTACTAACCCGTTTCATGAAAAGAGTAACAGATAATATGTTGTTAAGTAAATGAATATAAACTTGTATTGTTTTATTGGAAGTATTAGATTGCTCAGTGTTAATAATTTCGGCATAACAAAACCTAAGAGTAACGATTTTGATCTCTATAACGAAGGTAATAACATAGCAATTGGAATACAGAAACACGATCAAATCATTTGTTTACTTCAACTTGAAGCTACATTTCGTTAAGAGGATTATTTAGCCTCATTAGCAAATAATGTAAATTCTGCTATCATTAAAACAACACGAACATGAAATGATGGATGTCCATTAAATTCTATAATTACTGAATTCCAGGAAGCTATTGGAGTCTATCAAAATGCAGTAATCTTTGTTGATCCAGAGCCAATTAACTTGGAACCTAATGATGGACTCTTCACGTGACAGCAATGCAATGTTTACTTGATGGGGCGATTCGTTGAAACTGTCATGGTCTCTTTGGAATCGATTTAGGTGTACAGAAGGCCATTTGTGGCCGCAATTTTATTTTGTTTGCTGATCGTGGATACAATTATTTGAGCATGAACGTGGCAGTAATTTAAAAAAATGGTGTACAGTTCAGTGGAAATTTTATAATTTCCTATGGTATTATCTATTTCAGAAATTTTGAAACGTGAGTTATTTAGTAGCTCATATAATATACCATTTAATGTCATAATATGTTCTATGCATGTTAAATTATATAGCTTAGTTGATTAGTGAGTGTCAAAACTGAAAATAATTTATCTTTATTTAACACTGCGTATATCGGATCCATAAATAAACTGTTTGAAACTATCAGCAACTAATAATTGATATTCTCATGAAGAAAGGTTCCATTTTACATTAGCTATAGTTGAGTAGTAGGTATTAACTGGTGGTCGCGGAAGAATTCCAACCAATACCCGCGGCCCCATCATTAAAGCGGCTCGACGGAACACAGTGGGGTTTTAGTCGGTAGGAATCCGACATAACCCACGGCTCCTTCCCCGGGGGCAGTGGGTATCTTTGGAAGATTTCCCCACTATAAAAAAAAAAAGGTATTAACTGGTAAAATAATGAGGTAAGGTTAGCTAATGTAAACATAGATGTTTACATTAGCTATCGGTAGAGGTGGGTAGTACGTACTAACTGGAAAACTTGACCCATCGAGTCAATCCCGAATACTAGACGTCAATCGACGTTTCATTTTTGAAACACAATAGCGTGAAGGCATTACAGACGTGGAAGATCAAAGCCAAATGAGGGTATTTCGTGACTAACACCGAATCAAAACACCGTCGAAAGTTTTCGAGGCTTTTATACCGGCACGAATTCGCGCTATCAGATCTTGAGGGGATTGATGACGAATCATTTTACGGTGATGTTGTACTTCTCGTGGTATTTTACTAAATTTGGTGAATAAATTTTATTGACGAAGTTTAATTTAGATTGTAAACGTAAAGACATCATTTGGAGCTGTGAAGGTCAATTCAAATTGAAAGTGATTAACATTATTTATTTCTCGTCATATAGTTTGGTGAGGTCAATATTTCGTAATCACTAGGAGACGCATAGTAGGTACCCTTAACCATGAATGTTCGTTTACTTTAGAATTTATCTCTGTCTTATTTAGTATATATTTTGCTTAGAAAAATCAAAATATATCGACAAATTTTAATAATGAGCCCAGCCATTTTAAAGCTATTAATAGCAATTTACCGAACGCTGCATTAAGTGATCAATTATAGCAAACAATATTGGTAATTTGAATATTCCTAAATACTTGTTATTATCGACGCTTTACCCCAAAGGAGAATGCCCATTTTTGGTACTGGTTTTTCTCATGCATCAAAATAACAATAATATTAAAAAAAATCTTGGCAATTTAGAGGCCTTCTTACCATCGGAAAATATATTTTGAACAGGGAATGTTTTGTAAAATCTAATAAGACATGTAATTGTTTAGATCCGTTACTATAGATTTAGTATCCATTACCGCTTACATCTGAACATAGTGTTGCCATAGTAAATATTTAAGTGTATTAATATCGATTATTGTTTTCATTGAATTACAAAAAAATCAATTAACATAAAATCACTCTTTATGGTGTTGTTTATACACTGTAGGTTGTTTTAACATAGATAGTGAAGTAAAATACTTGATTCCATGCAAAAAATGTTTCTTAGAACAATCTGACAAAAAGCCACTAACCGGCCAAAATCGGCCGTTCAGAGTGTAAAACGCGTTCAGTTTTCGTTGGTGAAATTCAAATGGTTACTTTAAACTGGGTTACAGCGCGTAAAATGGTTTAGCTTGGATTGATCGCGCAAATTCATCGGTGAAATCAGCCCTTAGTCTTTTATGATGTAATTATACAATGGCATCTACATTAAAAAAAAGCACCCTTTTCAACATAGACTAAACTGATGACAACAATAAAATGACTATCGATTTATCGATTCATAATCGATTATTAAACGTGATATGGCAACATTTTTCTTAAGGATTAAAAAAAAAGATGAATCTGTCATATCAAACGTCACATCACATTGTGATCGCCGCTTTTCTTGTGTTGATTAAGTTTACTCTCCACTTTAATTGTGTTTTAATATCGAATTGTGTGAAAGTAAGCAAAAGACATTTTATCTTTGCTGATTTGTCAACGATAGGACGTTTTTACAATAAAGTGCCAATAGTGTAATTGCGCTAGCGCAATAACGCTGACGACAGGACGTTTTATTTTAGAGGTGTTTATACTTTTTTATAATAAATAAATCTATATGAGCTCTATTGGCATTTTATTAATCTATATTTAGGTTTTCTTGAAATCCATCTCAGGAAGATTTCTGGTGCCTACCTACACTATCCGATGAACAGATATACTTTGTCTGAAAGCATAAGCTCTACGCATAGATTAAATACGTTAACGGTTAAACGAAAAATAACCTTCAGACGATAAAATACTACCTAAATCACACATAAACCTAACTAAATCGGGGTTATTTAAGTTTTGAGGTTATTTCACATTTTTCTCAATATCTTGAAAACCCCTGTTTTTATCACAAAAAAATCAATTGGTAAAAATCTTTTGAATATCGAAGAACCCTCCAAAACCACTCTGGCATTGACGCAACACTATACTGTGGTCCATACTTCCATGGGCATTCTCCTTTCCTTGAATACAGCAAACGAGTCACGTCATTTCTAATCAAGGAAATTCAGCTATAATCTGACGTAAAAGGGGTTAGTTCACACAGCGTAATTGCTATTGTTCATAAAACTAAGGCAATTAGCTTTTTGATGAAATGAATACGAAGGATTTCTTATTGAAGGTTTTCGCAATTTTACAATCACAATTATGCGCTATGAAAACTTGGAAGTAATTGTGAAAGAGGTAGTTTGTTTGATAATCGTATACCATTGGAATAATTGTTTTTTTACAAGGTATTTTTATTAACAGACTACAGCTTCTAGCCATAACATGCACATGAATAAATAATTTTATTATAATAGTAGGCTCTGGTACATCGATAAAAAAGCGATAAAATGTGTGGGATTAGTATCAAATTTCTATATTTTCTCAGCTGCTCTATTAGCTTTTGTAGGATTAATGCTGTGTATCCATTAGTAAGTATACTATATTTAAATTTAGCTATAAAATCAAGTCACTTATATTCTTCTTCCCTATTACTTTTATAATAGTCACAGGTCCTTTTTCAAAATTCAGTGCAATTTAATTACTTTTCCTTATTTGAGAAAAAACACAAACAGTCCATACGGCGTTTTTTATTAGATTGAAGGTAAATAATCTGTATAATATAATAGGACGATGCAGAAGCACTTCTAAAATAGAGTTGGATGACTTCCATACGAGTAAACACTCCAATTTATCCAACAAACACAGGTAACAGCTTATCAAAATCGTCTAAAACGAACTATCACAGGGCTTTCAAAGCCAGCACTTACAGCAGTTACCTACACAGTACAGATGTATTGCATACATAGCCTAAGATACCCCAGATTAATCCTGTATTCATCGAGTTATCGTACGTAATTGGTTTCTGTACAAACCTATGTTTAGTGTAAAAGCCAATTAGAGAGTGGGACGCGTGCAAACATGGCCATTGGGTGATGATTAAAGCAATTATTGATTGAGTGGCCACAGGATATAGGTGTAGTCTTTGTACTGATGTATATGATAGATATTTGGTGTCTAGTTTTAGCGAATATTGGTTGCAGTTGTTGCATTGTGTTCTTCTCGATTTGTCAATCAATATTAAATGTAACGTCATCATTATTTATTTTTGTTTTGGTTTACGAATGTGTTGATGCATAAAAAATTACCTTTTAGCTATTTATACCTGAATAATAAAATTGATACGTTTATTCCAATGTTTTCTAATGTTATTTTTTTTAAAGTGAAGTCCCGTGTCCCCTAGTGGGGTAAGGGGCAGATGTATAATGCATACATCTGTTTCACTGATCGATTATTATCTTTAGGGACAAGTAGGTGATCAGCCTTCTGTGTCCTGCCAGACCGAGACATTTTTTTTTCTAATGTTATAATACATGTTTATTATCAACTGAATATTGTGAATTTCTTGCTTCATAATATCAAATTTTATCAAAAAGCTGGAGGCACTTAAAAGAGAATTTATCACATTTGACAATAGACGTATTCTTTGGAAATAAACAATTTTGCTCACGTATCCAAACTCCGCTTAACGTTAGTCCCTGAAGTTAAAAGTCTCTGTTTGACAACTTTCCAAAACGCTCACGTGCGTAATCATTTATATAGAAATTGTATTCATTGTTAAAACGGAAACGATTCTACTAACTTATTTAATTCATAGTATTTTTTATACATCCAGAAGTACGTATGTATGTTCACTTCTCAATCTTTACTATAAAATTATAAAGCTGAAGTTTGTTTGAACGCGCTAATCTCAGGAACTACTGATCCGATTTGAAAAATTATTTCGGTGTTAGATAGCCCATTTATCGAGATGGCTATAGGCTATATATTATCTCGCTAAGACTAACAGGAGTGGAGCACTGCGGGTAAAACCGTGGAGCGCAGCTAGCATAAGATAAAGATTCTTCAATATACGGATAAGAATATAATTTCTCACACCACATAACCTTATATACTAACCCCGTACACTTCTCAAAAGAACCTAATTACAAAACTTTACAATACTGCAAACGTTCTAAAATTTATATTCCAATTTCACTAAGCTTTCTTAGAAATGTGTTTGCGGAGATATTCACAAAACAATAGCCATCCCTTCAAGCATGATTTTAATATGTTTTACAAGCTAATGTGTTTGTAACAACTATATACTTCGACGTGCACAAAGTTTGGAAGCTTTAAGATTGTGAATATTGAAACAATAGCGAACTTGCTTTGAGATGCGGCTACTTTCTTGCTTATTCTTTGTGGATAATGGAAAAGGGTATTGGTAAGGAAGCGTGAATAATATACGAGTTCGCAAACTAAGGGATTTCTGCCCCTAGGCTCTTTTTAATATTTAAGGAAATTTTTCGCCGGCACAAAGAATGTTTTGCAAGATGTTTATGAATTGATAAATGCAATGCCGTTTTGAATTGGTTTGTGTATTTATCATTTTTGAGAATAACTGTTAAGTTTTAATGTTTAGATTATAAATACATTTTTAAATTCGATTAAAAACACGTAGAAGCCTGGCTCAGAATCGTTCAACGTCTGTTCGTTTATATTTTACTAACTCTACGCCCGCGGCTTCGACCGATGTTTCTAAAACCTCATAAATTATAATATGCTAAAACCTTCCTCTTGACTAGTCTATCTATTAGTTTCATCATCATCATCATCATCAGCCCATATACGTTCCCACTGCTGGGACACGGGCCTCCTATGAGGGTACAGGCCATAATCCACCACGCTGGCCAAGTGCGGGTTGGCGGATGACACATATCGTCGAACTTTTGATTCTTCGACATGTCGGTTTCCTCACGATGTTTTCCTTCACCGTTCGAGCAGTGGTGATGTTACAACATTAGTTATTAAATTAATTAATTAATTTTTTTTTTTTTTGTTTTATCTCGCCTCGCGGCGGTATTTTAAACAACTCCGGCTGAGTGGCCAGACGGCCGGAGCCTAGGGCGACTGAGTGAGGAACCTGCGGACTATCCGAGCGTTGTCCAGCAGGACTGCCCGCTGTATCCCCACTGTCATGGGCTTTACCGGTAAATCCAACCTCCTTAAATATTGTTTTAAGGAGGTAGGAACCAGCCCATTGGTGGACACAACTATGGGGATTATCTCGGCAGACACACCGCCCCACATCTCGACAACCTCATGCGCCAGATCCAGATATTTGAGCCGTTTATCTGAATCGGCCTTAACAAGATTGTCGTCATGTGGGATAGTGATGTCTACCAAGAAAATCCTGGAAGTTGCTAGGTCCATCACCACAATATCAGGTCTATTCGCTAGAATAGTCCTGTCTGTGATGATGGGCCGATCCCAGTACAATTTGGCACGGTTATTTTCCAGGACTGGCTCCGGCGCGTACTTGTAGTAAGGCACTTTTCCGTCAAGAAGGCCACACTTCAGAGCGAGCTCTTGGTGGATAATCCTGGCCGCTAGGTTGTGCCTGTGCAAGTACTCAGAATTGGCAAGCATGGAACAACCGGAAGTAACATGTCGGAGAGTTTCTCCAGGACGGTGACACATACGACATAAGTCCTGGGTCCCGTCCTTTATGATGTACTTCCGATAATTGTTCGTCTTAACCACCTGATCCTGTATCGCACAGACAAAACCCTCGGTTTCCCCAAAGAGGTCACCGAAACGCAGCCAGTGCACGGAGGACAAGAAATCTACATGAGGTTCATGCAGAATCCTGTGAAACCTACCGTGTAGCTCTTTCTCTTTCCATATGGCCTCCCTGTCGGAAATGCTGAGTACCGCCGGCTTTTGCCAGTCCTGTTTGGCCAGGGATAGGGGAGTGAGTCCTTTGTCACATTCTATGACTTCAGCATGGATTGCATGACCAACCTTTGCGAGGAAATAGTCTCTGAGTTTGCATATCTCACGATTGTGCAGCGATTGGGCACTTAACATGCCACGACCACCGCACCTTCTAGGGATATACAGCCTCATCACTGACGATTTCGGGTGATGCAACCGATGCAGAGTCATAGTTGTGCGGACTTTCCGGTCCAGGGCGTTCAGTTCGGTCTGAGTCCACTTAAGTACGCCAAATGTGTACAGGAGAACGGGCATGACCCAGGTATTGAACGCTCGTATCTTGTTCACGCCCGACAAATAGCTGTTGAAAACTTTTGTCATGCGTTCACAAAACACCTCGGCAACATCCTGTTTCACGCTCGCCCCCTCCACACATATGTTCTGTGACATACCCAAGTATCGGTAAGTTTCAGCCTCTGTAAGTACCCTAAGATGGGCCGCGCCAGATGGTGTTATGTCATCAGACGCGGTTACTTTACCCCGCTCCACATGTATAACCGCACACTTATCCACCCCAAGTTCCATGCCAATGGAGCTGCTAAAATCACACGTGATCTTTAGCAGCTCCGTTAACCTGGACCTATTAGGCGCAAATAATTTGAGATCATCCATGTAGAGCAGATGGTTAAGTCTTAGGCCACCCCTGCGAAGCTGAAATCCGGACCCTAATCTCTCAAGCAAATAGCTTAGAGGGTTTAGTGCCAGGCAAAACCATAGAGGACTCAGGCAATCGCCCTGGAAAATACCCCGCCGTATCCTTATTCGGTCCTCCGCGTCAGACAGCCGCTTACCTTGGAGACAAAGCATTGTACTCCATTGCCCCATACATGTTCCGAGAAGCCCTCGGATCGAAGGATCGATCTTATAAAGTTCCAGGACTCTCGTTAACCATGTATGGGGGACCGAATCAAACGCTTTTTTATAGTCAATCCAGGCAGCGGATAAGTTGCGTCTGTTACGCTTGACCTGCTGACCAATAACCGTGTCGATC
The DNA here is from genome assembly GCA_907164665.1 of Colias nastes. Taxonomy (NCBI): domain Eukaryota; kingdom Metazoa; phylum Arthropoda; class Insecta; order Lepidoptera; family Pieridae; genus Colias; species Colias nastes. Next base: position 22,154 of record CAJQZM010037436.1, on the reverse strand, counting down.
AGGAGAAGCTCCTTAGTTCCGCGACCACCCGCCCGACATCCGTTCTGTGTATCTGCCAAAATTCTATTGCCATCTATATGCTTGGCAATTTTGGCCGCCAGTACAGATGTCAATGCCTTGTAGATGGTAGGTAGGCACGTAATTGGGCGGTATTGTGACGGGTCAGCGGAGCGGTTGGATTTAGGAGCTAGATAAGTGACCCCAGTAGTGAGGAAGTTTGGAAGCAAGCGGTGCTCAATCGCTTCTCCAAATTGGCGGGCTAAGGTAGCATGGCATGCGTTGAACCCTTTCAGCCAGTAAGTCTGAAGTCCGTCTACCCCTGGAGTTTTCCAGTTCGGGCATTTTCGGAGTGCTGCGCTGATGTCGTCTCTTGTGACAACAACAGGGTCCATGGGTGGTAAGGCTACACACGCTTCCTCCAGCTCCGTCATCCAAGCACCTTCGACGTGCTCAGCAGCATGAGACCATATTCCACGCCAGAAGGCAATCAGGTCCGCCTTTTCGGGTTGTGGCCCCATGTGTGCTTGCCGAGCCCCAGATTGAAGGTACTTGTAGAACTTCCTTTGGTCACTTTCGAAGAGACGATTCTCACGGTGTCTCCTTGTTGTTTCAGAGTACCGTCTAATGCGTTTCCCCCAAGCTGCGACCTGCTGTTTCAGGGTGTCGATGCGCACTGTCACTATTCGCAATAGCTCTGCCTGGGGCAGATTGTGAGATATCTCACTGATTGCAGACCTGACAAAGCGCATCACTCGCGGTCTTGTGTTACCGGCCCTAAAAGCAGTAAGCTTACCGATGAGGACTCTGGCATTAGCGATTCGAGTTTAAGTTTAATTAATTTAATTATTATTTATTATTGTTTTATTATTTATTTCTATTAGTTTATTTAGTTTCAATTTAAAACCATCAAAATCATACAGACACACAGACAGTGGAAAGCGACTTTGTTTATGTGTTTGTAAGCGCTAAATGCTCATCAATTAGTACCACTATAAACAATCGATTTGCGTGAATGAATGAATATTATTTTCAAGCATGTGAGTGTTGAGAAAATTTCTTCCATGTTACCCGATGATACATATTTCACTGTCATCATACGATTACAATGCAAATGTGTCAACGATGATGTATGTTCGTCGAATTTCAACCACCATTCCATATATTCTGCAAAAGAAAGAAAGTCGTGTTAGTAAGACCACTCAGGAACGGCTGTAAATGCCAGATTTAGTATGGGAAGTAATATCCTTTATTTTTAGGGCGGCCATTGACCAAACCTTGTTTTTTAAATACAAAATAGTGTAATAGAACAAACCATACCAAACTTAATTTGACATGTGTACCTAGTGATAACTGAGTTAGCATTATATAATTATTTATATTCCAACAAATATTATAATAATTCAATAGAGACCACAATCTTCCCTCCATACTCGGGTCGTTACTCCATATCCTTTAATTTACCTCCAATAATCGGGACACAAATAGATGTAACTCAGCCAACCAATAAATAAAGATTTACCAACGTTCCAAATAAATTGGATAAGGTTGTTTGGGCTCAAGTAATACCTCCATTTATGGATAACATGGCTTTATTACTGACCGAGGCTTCTTTTGCATAAGCTTCTGATAATGTAAGAATATTTGACATCTCTGTTTTATATTAAGCAACAAATGTAGTTACAGTTAAAGGTCTTAATATAACTTAAATGAGATATAATAATGTTAAGACGTAACTTTTGATTTTATATATTTGTGGATGAACAGTTGATTATACGACGTTTGACCCAACTACCCTCACTTTGCTAATAGTCGTTGACTTGCCGCGTATTGTTATCAACTGTCTACATCAATTAGGGAGTTGTGTAGTATCGCAGTACATTCTTCTTACGTTCAAACTAATATCGAACCTTGCGCCCCGTGTAATTTCTAACAATAACTTTTGCATTTATATATTAGCCGAAAATTATTCTTTGAGCGCTTGGGCATATCAATATTACTGTTATATACAGTATTGGATATCAGTGGAGCTAGTTTACATGTAAAGCTCATCCTTACCATACGTTATAAATTGTATGTTTGGTTAAATCTTTATTTAAATGTTGATTTAGGTTGAGGTTACGTTTAATTTACGTACAAAGACCGTTGAAGCTTATTATACAGAATAATTCTATTAATTTTATAGCTAAAGCAACACGCTTATATCCCGGAAAAATAACGCGTTGCCTTGAAATATATTTACACACTTGATCATAATCGTAAGTCGCGAGACGCAGCTGGTTATGAATAATAATAATATAGGAGTTTGTAAGCGATATATTTTTCTTCTTTAGTTGAATGAAGAACCTATTTTTATATAGTTTACTAGTAAAATAACCATAGATTAATATTTAACTAGATACAAAGCCATGAAAGATTAAGCTATTTAGACATTGTTAAGCTTTAAATGAAATTTCATCTCTTTAACTCGCACAAAATGGAGAAAATATGAGGTATAAAACATAGCAGAGTCGCTTGAAATATTCACAAACAGATAAATACGGTTCCTTCCATCTCATAACCTTTTAAGAGTTACTGTTTGTTTGACCCCTTGAAGCAAGGATCCTCCTTTCATATAAACGGTGGTCTTTTCAACCTTTCGTTTTATAAATAAAAAAGTTATTATATGTTTGTTATCTTTGATACAAAAACTCTATGGAAACTGTGGGATGCTATTTTAGGCAGAATGTGCGTGAATGGCTTTGAAATATTTTCATAAGTTTTGCATTCGTAAATATTGATTTTGAAAAGCTGGAAATAACTTTTCTTAATTAAAAAATAATAATTAAATGGTAAATTACTACATACTATTAAATAAAGTCGCTTCCCACTTCTGGATTTTTATCCCTTGTACCTATAGGTCTTTGGAACTACGCAGTGGATTTAGGAGAAGACTAATTTTATAGATAGTTTAGAGAAAGAAGGAAAGGAGAGGAATATTGTAGTATATACCTACCTAAATGTGAAAAATGAAAACCGTATTTTTGAAAAGGTATACAATAAGGATTAAACAATACACAAAAGGAAAAACTGAAATAATATACCATCCCGTCTAATGTAAAGTGTCCTTCGTACAATTTTTATCGCAGTACCCATATGGAGCATAAAAATATACCCGCGGCACTGAAGACTGCGGCCTGTAAGCCTCACCTGTCATCGCTCGCTATAAAACCGAAATAAACCCATAGTTTTATTATTTTGTCCTATTTTTTACGATTCTTGTGACTGTATGAATAATTTAGGTGCTTTTGATGCTTTGTGGAGGTTATAAAATGTTATGTAAATACGCAGATTTTATAAGCAAGGCTTATTTTCATTGCACGAGAGTAGCTGTTGTACCTACATGTAGTTTCTACATGTTGGCACAATCTGTGGTGATCGAACATCGAGTTTTTATAATCCTTTTTAACGTCAATGCGCGCTAAACTATTTAAATCCCGCTTAATAATTGGAGTTCTAGTGTTTTATAAACTTTAAATTTTTTCTAAAACTGTTGCTGAATTTATAGCGTTGCATTGACTTTTATATCTGGTTCTATGTTTCTCCGGTACGGTATTATGTTTATAAATCAAAATTGAATACTACAAAGTTTTAGATTTAAAATTATAATACCTACTTAGTATTCGTCTCTCAAAAATAAACCTATATTTCAAATATGATAATAGTGATACCGTTAATAAATGGATCATATTTGGAAACTAAAAACGATGTAATATTGATGAAAACACGCATAAAACTGCACTATCAACTGACATAATTGGACAGCAATTACTGAGTACTCAATACGATTTGTGTGTGCAGTGAAATAAAATAATTGTCACGCTGTGACGTCGACATGTTCGCAACAATCGTTGACACGATATCGTTACGACATGTCAATCTATTTTTGTCGTGTAGCAATCTGTCAAATAATTTTGTACAATATTGCAATTTGATGCGTTGGTGTTAGTTATTAATTATTATTTATGTAATACTATCTGATACCCGCGGCCGCGGCTCACTGCGTAGTACACAAGCCACGATTATAGACTATGTAGGTACTTGTTCAATTCGGGTTAAATTGATCAAACACACTAAACCTATTAAAGAACAGTCGTATAAACGATATTTTAGTAACATTGATGATATCGAAATCTGTCGGTATGATTTGAATGTTTCATTTTAAATCATAATATAGAGTGAAATATTTGAAGCTTGATAAAAGTTACTCTCGTAAATCAAACCTTTTTAGTATATTGCATTAATCGGTATTATTTTTGAAACGATTTGATATTAAAATATTGTTTGGATAATCATCATCATACAGCATAAATCCATACTAATATTATAAATGCGAAAGTAACTCTGTCTGTCTGTCTGTTACTCTATCACGCCTTAACTACTGAACCAATTTGCATGAAATTTGGTATAGACATATTTTGATACCCGAGAAAGGACATATGCTACTTTTTACCCCGGAAAATAGGATAAGTTTTATCCTGGAAATCCCACGGGAACGGGAACTATGCGGGTTTTTCTTTGACTGCGCGGGCGAAGTCGCGGGTGGAAAGCTAGTATTATATACTTTTTTTAAAGTTATCTCTAGCAAAATAATAGCTTAAAACTCCAAACGAGTATTTAGACAGAAAATATATAAAAAGAGCGTGTGTACCGAGCACACGTGTCAGAAGTGAAACTTCTTTGGCATGATACAAAGATACCAAAATCGTCGCCTTATTCCATGACGTGACGGTATTGCAATATGTTTTTCACTTTGTTTTGATTAATTCAATATTACATTAAAAAAAAGTATAAATAGTAAAAAAAACATTAAAGTTAATTAAAATAACGCCTCTATTTCATAATATTTTACATTTTCGCCTATAAAATACCATTTTGTCAACCATTTTCACAACTAGTATTAATTTCATATAAGTACAAACAAAACAATCGAGTTTCATTACATTACACTGTTTGTTTGGGACGAAATCATCAAAACTATGCGCAAACATTATGAGACGAATAATTAGTTAGCTTATCTCCATTATTTAGTTATTTTAATTCAAAAATTTCACGAGTTGATAATTAAATTATAATAATGTGTATTTATATCAATCGTTGTAGCTTTCGAGAGGCCTAAATAGTTTGATTTTTATTTTGTTTAAATAAATTATTTAATATTATATTATGTTTCAAATTTCAATATATTACAATTAAATTATAAAAAAAAATTATTTACATTTGGATAGTATTCAATGGAAAGGATTAAAAAATTCCACGAAATAACTATAAGTTCATTCAGTAACGCTGAAAAATATTTAGATAAAATACAAAAAAAAAACATCGTATATCTACCTTAGTATTTGCAAAAACTAATCGAAATATCAATAAACATGAGTTTTGGCAATATAACGAATAAGTAGACGTCTATATAAGTTGTAGAACAGTTCTTTGGTTGTAAAAAAATCTATCAAAATCAGCCCATTTGTTTTGGGGATTATCTTTATATGTTGATTTAGGCATAGGTACCTAAACCATATTGAATTGAAGTTAATTCGTAATGTCTGTGTACTATTGTAATGGAGAATTTTGTTTATATTTACTTCCATATAAGTCTGTATTATCTTTATGAACGTATGCTTCTCCGTCCCTACATCCCTATGTAGGTATGCTTAAATCTTTAAAACTACGCAACGGATTTTGCTGCGGTTTTTTATTATAAAAACCTCTCTATCTATTTATAGAGTGATTCTAGAGGAAGGTTTTAGTATACAGGGTGACTGGTAAGACGTCAGACGCATTTTGACAGGAGCTTCTTCTCATGAAACTGAACAACTTTTTTCGTAGAAAAAATTTGGACTTTGTATGGAAATCGGTCAGCTGATTAGCGAAGTTTCCTTACAAAGTCCAAATTTTTTTTACGAATTCAGCAAAGTTGTAGAACAAAAGTTGTTCAGTTTCATGAGTAGAAGCTCCTGTCTAAATTCGTCTAACGTCTTACCTTTCACCTGGTATAATTTAGGTTTAAAACAAAGCGGTCGAAGCTGCGGGCGAAAAGCTAGTTAATATAATATATTTCAAATAACTAAAATATTATCATGTCCAGCTACAATAGCAGAATAATTTTCCCTAATCCACTTCAGTGAAATGTAAACAAGAGCGGAATAATCCTTGAAACAGTGCTTTGATAGTAACACTTGGGATTTCTGATAGCCTAGTACTTTGTTTCTATTAGTGTAGATTAATAATTGTTTAATTTATTCATTAATTAATGGTTATTATAATATCAAACACCTATTGCTTATATAGGTACCTAAGCAATAGGTTTTTTGAAGTAGTACTTTTTTTTTTTGTTATTAGTGGTTTTATTCAAAGTCCTAAATTATCAAAAAAAATAATGAGTTTGTTTTCCTTAACTCTATCAAACAGACTATAAATAAAAATTGGATCAGATGAGTTTTAACCCGGCGAGAGTGTGGCAGGGTATCTCATACCCACCATGTTACTTATTTGCTTATATTTTTTGTTTATGACCTTCAAAGTTCTTGTCGTCTTGAGTAGCTGGAATGGAAGAGATGCGGGTGGGGATAGTGGCGTGATCGCAGTGACGCGGCAGCGTGCAGTCGAGTAACACGCCTGCAAACTGCGTTTGGGCATGTGATACCCTGCCACATAGTTAAAGCATATATTTAATGACAAAAACTATCCTGCTATTTTAGCTTATTTTTAAGTCAAAATATAGATTTTAATTAAAAATGGACTTTGAATGTGATGAAAGCCGACTTCGGTCCATGTTGGAAGATGCATTAGCAAATACTTCCGATGAGGCGAGCTCTGAAGAAGAATCTGACCATTGCAGTGAACATGATCTACAATCTGACACTGAGCAAGAAATTTCTGATCACGATGAAGCTGAGACAAATGAAAATAGTGCCGATTCCGAAGACCTTGAAGATAATATTCCGCTGTCTGTTTTGAGAAAACGCCGCCGTTCAACACATCAAGTCAATGCACCGCATTACAAGTCAAAGGATGGTCAAAAATGGTATAAACATATTTACGTCAGAGGATCTCTTCCCAGATCAATGAACCACTTTCATCAACTCAAAATGTTCCTGGTCGATACGTTAGATGCGGAGATTGTCCAAATAAAAAAGACCGGAAGACAAAACACGCATGTGCCAGCTGTGGAAAGGCTATTTGTATGGAGCATGCAACTTTTTTTTGCAAAAACTGTACTGATTTGAACTCCAGTTCCTAAGATGTTCCTAAAATTATTTGTTTTATTTTTTTTAGTTTATATTGTTACTTGTTTCAAGTTCTATGATAATTTTAAGTTAGTTTTCATAAAACTTGTGTAGTTTCTTTTTTTCATAGTTTTTTTGAAAGGGTAAATTTTTTTGTTTAAAATTCATAGACATTTGATTAAGGTTGAATAAAAAATAAAAATTATTAAAAAGGCTGAAATATTTTATTTTCACTGTTTTATTATATAGTCGTTTTATAATAATAAATAATTCAGACAATGATTTTTCATAAGAATCAAGTTTTACAGCCAAATTTATATACGGGCATTTAATACCCTGCCACATACTACTTGTTACATTTTTTCACCACACTCTCGCCGGGTTAAGTAGCATAAACAAAAAAATACGAAATAGTATATAGGTACACAATTCCAAAAAATAACCTCAAATAATTCGTGAAATTCATTTATAATTCTCTCTACCGTGAACCGTAAATCTCATCCCAAATTTTGCATCCGTGTCGCTACAAATTGCCTAAATCGGAATTTTACAGTGTTATCGCGAATCGAATCGATAAATAACGGGCAGCATTACCGGTCAATAAAATTTATCGGATCGGCTTCCGTTTAATTTGTTCAATCGATTATCGGCTACGATTCTAATCGGGAAGATGGTTGTGACCACACGCAGGCTACAAAACGTACGGGTAATATCTCGGTTTATTAGCGTTACGTTTTTATTCAATGTTCGATTTACCTATATTGTGATTGATTCTAAATGTTATTATTATATTAAGATGGAGTTTAATAAATAGCATATAACAATTTGTATACCTTTTATCATCTTTGATGCTCTACATTTCTTGCTAAATAATAAACTTGCTTCTTTTTTAACATCAGGTAATTGATGTAGTTTCAAGTATATCAACAATAGGTACATTTGATGATTTTATATTTTATAGGTAATAATTAATTGCATGTGTCATACATATTACTTTGGTTATAACATCAAGTAGGGACCTATGCTGTTGAAACTTGACAAAAAAAAAAAACGCCACGTTAATAACAATATTGTCCCGTATGTTTTCACGTTCACACCAACAATTAAACCTCGATGTTATCTATTACTTATAATGTTATCTATAATTGATGTTGAGGTTGTAAGGCTTTATGGAGGCAATGTAATGCTTTGCGTTTAGTACTTTTTATATCGTTTATAGTTTTAATTATCTAAACTACATGCTGATGCAACTTTGTTCGCTTTCAAAATAAATGTTTCATATTTTTTCACTTCTACTATTGATTTTATATAACTTTCTGGATAATTAATGAACTAACTGATTTGATTTGATTTGGGTAATGGAACGATAGAAAATAGATTATTTATTATACCTGATAATGGTATCTCAAGGGACGGTTGTGATGGAATAATAATATCTAGGGTTAATATTATTATTCCATCCGTACCCATATTAGAATTTCATTAACGGTACCCAGGGGTACAAGTGTACCCCGATGAAAAAAACAAGATTACAAAAAGATTATTAACTTTTATTAAATGTTGACTTATTAAGGTCTTCTTAACATTCATTTGAGTCTTATTAATTTAATTTATAATGGCATTTTTATATTTTTCTACAATTTACACACACTACGTTGTTAAACAAAATTTATTAAATATTTTCACTTGGTGAACTGTAGGCGTGACTGACAGACTTTAGACGTGGATATTCACAGTGACATTCCATATTCTGAAACAGCAGTGGTCCCTGCTGTAATTAGTAAATGTTGCCGTAAAATATCTCCAATACTTATTTGTAGAGACATTGGCAAAGTTATGTATTGAAATCGATCTTCTAAGTGAAGTTTTTTCTAATGAAAAATTAAAAATTTTTCGTCAGGTTCATATTTTGATGCCTCACAAAGTACCAGCTCTTCTTGTTATTCCTCCTCCCACAAAATATTCAAAATGAATTCATCATTTGCCATCTAAAAAAAGAAAATGTATAACTCAGCTATACATTTTCTCAATCATGCAGCAAATTATAAATTTGTTGAAAATAAAAATTCCTACACTATTTCACAATAACAGTATGTATTGTACATCAAATTTATCAATAATAGATATAAAAATATAAAGGACCAAAGAGCGAAAAAAAAAATGCGCCTTGAAATACTTACGTTCGTAGTACCCAGGGGTACTGGTGTACCCTGACAGGTTCGTACGACGTCTTCTCAATAGTTTGATCACTGCCCGAATACGGTATCTACGTGTCTCCTCGTCCCCGACAAATACACGGACGCGCAAAAGAAACCGTTGTTTAGAAAAAAATATATATAGAAGATTTTCTTTCATTTTTTTCATTTGTACCCCAGGGTACGGTTCTAGGGTTAAAATAAAAAACAAATCAATGTTTAATATATTTAATACAAATAATTGTACAAAGCATAATATAATAATTAATGTACATATTTGTTGATTGTATACCACAAAGCAAGATAATATTTCATAACTTCAAGCAATTTAGTAATTCTACACTAATTTATCTTGCCATTGATTGATTTCTTCCAATCAATCTTAACATAGATTCATACCAAAATATACTTACAGTAGCTGTGCTCCGCGGAAATATCCATTAACATAACAAAAAAAAAAAACATTAAAAATACTTGTACTTCTGTAGCTTATTTTTTTTTTTATACACAACCTACAACATTGCTAAACTTCATCGAAATTTATTCAATAGTGCCGTGATTAAGTAACATACTCGAACATCTGTACAGTTTATAAAAAATATGAAAAACTAGAAAGAAAAGTCAATAATCATATTTTCATAGTTTCCCCAAGATTGGATGTTATTTTATTTGTCCGTCCCGGAGAAGTTGTTTAAAAAATAAATAATGCCGCGATTCCTCAAGCGGGAGGTCGAAATGAAAAATAAACATTAACAAGAGTTTATATTGCAACTCCTTACGAATTTGAGATTGAAATTTTGATTGAGGTTATACATTTTGAATCTTCGTATAAGGTGATATTATGTTATGCTTTGTGTGGATTTTGTCCATTTTGAGGCTAAGCATAAATAATTATTTGTTATATAGAGCGATTCAAAGGATAAAAAAATATTATTGACTAGCTGCTCCGCGTGGTTTCACCCCCGTGGCTCCACTCCTGTAAGTCGTAGCGTGATGATATAATATAGCCTATAGCCTTCCTCGATAAATGAGCTATCTAACACCGAAAGAATTTTTCAAATCGGACCTTTAGTTCCCGAGATTAGCGCGTTCAAACAAACAAACAAACAAACAAACTCTTCAGCTTTATAATATAATATAAGTATAGATTGACACTCTCATCTAAACATTTAAAGACATTTTTTATTTTTTATTTTAAATGAATAAACGCATAATCTACTCGACCGATAAAAAATATATTTTACTGTAAAAATCTACAACTTTACTGATAATAACGTAGCATGCATTGATATTATATTATATTTTTAATAATTTAATTACAGGTTTAAAGATGAAAAATTATTGACAAAAATATAAATATAAATTTAAAATATACTTAGGTACTATTTCTGAGCAGTCTTCCTAAAACAAAAAGATCCTCTTTTCAGAGGCTGATGTTACAAACACAAAGAAATATCAAACTAATAAGTTTCACATCATGATTTCAAATAGACAGGAAAAGACATGAAGGTTCTCAGAGCCTTTTTTTCGTTTATCAATGTTAATCGTCAAAGCTATTGTTAGACCTTAACAATTGGTTCAAACACAATACGAGATTTACTAAGCATTTCTATAAATAACACATCAGCACGTTTCTCGGAAGTACTGTTTGTTTACCCTTTTTAACCAAAACCTATTTTTATTAACCATTTCTTACTTCGGTGGCTACAAAAGTTGTTAAAAATGTGAATTACGTATTTATCGTTATTTATATTAATGTATTTTGTACTTATCAGATGATACATAAACTTAACTATAGCTTTTTAATATAAATTATTTTGAGAGTGGGAGTCGAGCATGCTTCGGCACGAATTGGGCCACGCTCGCACCGGGGAAGGTACCACACCCTCACAGAATATCGGCGCCATAGTGACAGTTTACTGTCGCGTTCCGTACGGTGAGTGAGGGGTCCGGAGGCCCACATCCCTTCCCATCCCCTACCCATCCTCTCCTTCCCTATCCTCATTCCCTCCCATCCTCGCCCCTTCTACCTAACTCCTTCCAACTTCCAAATCCCTTTGAGGACAGCAACACATCCACTTCCCAGTGGAGTGGATGCTTATGGGCGGCGTGTATCGCTTAACACCAGGCGACGCGTCTGCTCGTTTGCTATCCTATATCATAAAAAAAAAAAAAAAAAAAAATACATTTATTTCATCTTTTATCGTTTTTCAGAGTAGCTCCAAAAATAACATAATCCTAACTGTAACTCTTGTCCAAATTAACAAAACACAAATATTAAAACCATAATGTAATCAAAATCCAACGCCATTATATTTTACAGTTATCACCGAAAAATGTTTCAATGTATGCATAAATAGTATAAATCTACTTATACATTTTTAATTCCAACTGAAAACTTTACAAAGGGACAACGAACTACATGGCTATAATAAAAAATAATAAAAACGCCATGTATTTTAAACTAGAACGTATTTAGATTCACAAAGCCAGAAAGGAAATATTATTTTGTAACGTTAAATTATTTTGGCGCTGAATAAATCACTGAATTAATTCACGTAATCTCCTTTTATAAAATCTATGAAAGGACAACTTTCAATGCTTTTGAAAACTGCAGATTATAAATGAAAAAATCCGTCTTTATAAAGCATAAAATATTATAATTTGTTGCAATACAGTAAGGTATTTTTGACGCTACGCGTGACATTTTTCCGTTACGCGCCATCTTTTTCTTATCCCTACCAGGCGTGATTCGACGTATTTCTGTAAAGTTGCATAGAGTAAATTATTTTTTCAAAAAAAAAAGGTCATAAAGAAGTTTCACTTCTTACGTGTGTACACTAGTACACGCACACATTTTTTTTTAAACAATCCATATAAATACATAAAATTAATATTTCAGGACAATTTTCACACACGGCACGATGTTATCCCATACTAAGCTTTCGCTTGTGTTATGGAAACGAGATGGCTGATAAACATACATATATAATTTTAAATAAATACTTATATAGATAATTAACACCCACACACAGAGCAAACTATGTTCATCAGACAAATATTTGCCCTGGGTGGGAATTGAACGACCTCTAGCTTAGAAGGCAGGGTCACTACCAACTAAGCCAGCCGGTCAGTCTTATAGACTCAAATGTTCCATGTTTTGTATAAAAGTGAAGTCCCGTGTCCCCTTAGTGGGGTAAGAAACAGATGCATTATACATCTGTTTCACTGATCGATTTTCTTTTTTTAGGAACAAGTAGGTGATCAGCCTTCTGTGTTCTACCAGACCGAGATATTTTTTTTATTTTTTTTTCTTCGTCTCCACCGGGAATCGAACCCAGGACCCCTCGGTGATACGCTCACGCGTCAACCACTGTACCAAGGAGGCGGTCATGTTTTGTATAGAAAACCAATAATTAATTTTATCGATAAAGTGTGTAAACATATGTAATTTTACATTTATTTCATGTCTATTCCAGGGACTTATATAGTTACAATAAAAATGTTTACGTTATATTTTTTGTTTTATTTTACTTCTAATAGAGCTTCGAAATGTATTGTTTTGTTTCAATAAATATAATGATTAGATGAAATTCTCGTATCGCAGTGTTTTTAAGACTCCTCCGAAACTGCGTGACCGATTCTCATGAAATTTTGTGTGCATATAAATAGATCTGAGAATCGGACATCCGTTTTTATACCTCTTAGTGATAAGAGTAACACAGAACAACGTTTGCCGTGAAAATATAATACCTCAATTAGCAGCATAATATTATCTTTGCAATATTGCCAAAATTAAGCCTTTTCCAAACAAAATACAACGCATATATTGTCCGTTAAACTGTACAAAGAGTATATCGACGTTTTGATAGCAAATCCTTTTTTCTTGGATGGGAAATCCCAAATATATCATATGTGTCACGCTCCGCTGTTGACTGGAAGATTATTATAGGTTATGTTCAATAAGGGTTTAAGCTTTGGATTCTGCGCTTCTTTATCTAGAATTTATCGTTGTGTTATATTCTGTTTTGTATGCAATGGGCCTTGATAATGTGAATTCATTGGTGTGTGTGTTTTGAGGTTTTTTAAACATAGCATATGTGAATAAATTGTTTATAACAATGTGTTTGTGTGAAATGTGATTGATAGGGCTGATTTTTCAATCCTCGGTTAAAACTTATTTGTCGAATAACGTATTAAACAACCATTTCAAAATGTATTCTTATTTCATGCAATTGACAGTTTACAGGTGACATTTTAACATTATCGTGTAATACTTTATTGGACGGGTAAGTTTTAACCAGGGATTGAAAAATCGGCCCAAAAGATAAAATTATAGTCAAAATTTATGGTAGTCCCTGCTCTCCTTTGAATTTTAAACTAACTATATTTTATCAACATTGAATCAACTAAGTATTTCATTTTTTTATCAACATATTTAGTGTTTACATAATACGACTATTTTTAATATTTAGATCAGTTTTATAGCAATACATAAAAGTAAGGAGGTATTTTTGTATTATTTCCTGATTAAAAGGAAAATTCCAAGCAATTTTTGTTGTATTTAAGAGACATAAAATTATCCTAATAATAACAAAATATAAGACGTAAAAATAATAAGTTAATAAGAGCTTTGAATTAATATTCTTAAATAATACAATTTTCTCATGAAATTTCCTTTGTTTTCAGGTTGGACGGGTGTAATCGCATCATGTAGGAATGTAAGTACTATGAAGCTTTGCAATTTAACTATAAAAGAAAATTACCAATTCTACGAATACAAATATTTTAATAAATAAAACTTTACGCAAAACGCAGCTCTATAAATTTGAACATCTTCGTAAAATTAATTATACCTACTTACCTTTCAAAATAATATAGAAAATATTTCTTCTCGAAACGTCATTTCTGAATATCCCTACTATTTCTAATTCAATCCGGACAAAGCAGGGGTAGATGGCTAGTTGCATACTACGCAAAACGCAGCTCTTTAAATTTTAACATCTACTTAAAATAATTAATTATACCTTTAGAATAGATTTCTTCTCGAAAAGTCATTTCTGAATTTCCCTACTATTTATAATTCAATCCGGACAAAGTAGGGGCAGATGGTTAGTCACATAGGTCTATACATGTCTAATTTACGAACCATCAATTGACATTTAAATACAAATCTCTACCATTAGGGTGACAAATCAACATCGAGCTATGCTGCGCTGTACTGCGCTGTGCTGTGTTTGGTCAACTCGCTCGTTTAATATTTTAATGAGGATACAAACAAACCATGCTGTGCTGCGCTGTGTGAGGCTACGCTCTGTTTAAAAACGCAGCAGTCTCGAGCGAGGCGCGCTACCCGCCGTGCTGAGCCGCGCTGTGCCGAACTGTGCTATGTTTTTATGGAGCTCTGCCATGCTGCGCTGTGTCGAGCTATGCTAGGTTTGGAGCACGCTGCGTGCCCCTCCATCGCCGCATTAAATTCATTAAAATTCTCCGTATTTTTCACGTATGGTGTGAGGTAACAAGCTACAGTGACTGGACTCTTTTAACGACAAAATAACACATAAAATATCCATATCCGCTTCTTCTTCACTTTCATCTTCATCGGATTCAACTATGTCGTAATGTTTACGTTTTTTTGAAAATAGGGTCATATTTGACGAGATAAACGACTACACGAGCTGCTGATTACTTTATACTGAGCTAGATTGTTAACCTTCCTATACTCGCGCCAATTTTTGTAACACCTACCTATACTCGCGCACGGTGTCACAGACCGATAGTGTTTACCCCTACACTATATATATTTACTAAGAAAACCGAAAACTATAACAATTTTTTTAAAGTTTAGGATGTACTGAAACAAAATAGTATTGATCATACTTAGTTTTTTAATTATTTTACTGACTTATAGTCTATCACAAATCAGTCCTCGAATTTGAGATGTTTTTCTTAAGAACTAGGGAAAACTAAATTAAAAACAGAACTTCTTTTTCAAAACAAAATAAACTTCTAAGTAATAATAATAAACATATCAAAGCACATATTTATCTATGTTTGGCTTAGTTTTGAGCCTTGTCTGTCCATCTTTTCCCAAGTAAAAATCACGGGAACTTCAGATATCTCTTCATTGTCATCGTCTTGCTCGGTGTCGTATGTCTCTTCTTGTACCTCCACGTTGTCTTCCACCTCACTGTCATTTTCGTCTTCATAGCAGAACCAGAACTTGATTCTTCCAGCAACAATCTGATTTGATCATCGTTCATTTTGACATGAAGTATGGCCTAAAAAATTGGTCAAAATATAATTTAGAGCAACATTCATACATATATTTTACTATACATACTTCATAAAGTATTCAAAGTCTTAAAAAATATATAAATGTACAAAATATATAATATTAATACTTACACAAAAAGTTGCACCTATACTCGCGTCGGTCTCATGGACCGATTGGCGCCAAATGCTATGATACGTGAACTTCTGCCGACCACGCGACCTGCACTAAAATGAAGTTAGCCCCAAATCCGGAAACTAGCAAGGAACTCGACTTCACAGGATTTACCTGCATAAAAATAATTACATCGGTCGGTAAATAATTTCGTCGGTCTCACAGACCAACGCGCGAGTATAGGAAGGTTAAAAAACGTAGCTTAAGAAACACAGCACAGCACAGCGCAGTACAGCGCAGCATCGTTTAATTGTTAAAAAAACGTAGCTTAAGAAACACAGCACAGCACAGCGCAGTACAGCGCAGCATAGCTCGATGTTGATTTGTCACCCTTATACTTCGTGACATCAAAAGGGCTTAGGGCACCTGAAACATAAATTATTGACGTCAAATACTAAATTATATGGTTTTTAAGTACAGCTTTGATAAAGCGAATTTGATTTCTCATTTGTTGATATGACGATCTATAAGTCAGGATTGAAAAGTTCTTGTACTAAATACTTTTTTACTATTATTTCTTTATTCGTATTATTAGTACCTTTAACAAATAACTAAACTTAAATAAAAATCTTATTTGACATAATATAATAATATACAGGTAAAAATCATGAACCTTTCGGCTCCTGAATTAGTAAACTCAACACACACGGGAGGAAACTTTTAAATAAGTAAAAGAATCAAAATCGATTTACCTAGTCGAAAGTACAGTCGAATTGTGAACCTATTTTTTGGTTAATAACCCCATAACCCACATACCATTTCCCGCCAAAGCGTTTGTAAATCATATGTTTATCCATCGTTAATGATGCCTTGACGCCTGCCTGTCACCCCACAGCGTACTCAAGGGCCATTGTAATGCTGATACTGTGTACTTAAATCCTCGTATTGTGAACCAAATGCGAATTTAAGTGTTTATTTTGTGGACTCGTGAATTCGTATGTATGAGCTGTAGCTGTTTTTGTGGATTTATGATGTGAAAGGTAGATAAACGCTTGGTATAAGTATGGTTTATGTACAGTGTGCGTGATTTCAGTGACCTGTTAAACTTGTTAATGTGTCTAAAATTGGTACGTAGATATACCAAAACAAACTGACATAAAATATGGACACAATATGATTTTCATTTCTTCCTTCAAAGATTAGGCATAAATATGCTTACAAATGTATTATTAAGTCATTACACGCAAACACTGCATTTATAATATTAAAATCTAAATTTTAAACTGCATAAATCATGCCAACAAAACGTCCAATCAAAACGTTCTTACACATGTAAATTATGCCATAAACGATTGAACTTTTCATCTTAAAACGCAATATATCTAAAACCGTCACGTAAAATCCGTCGCACTGCGAATAACCGGTTCATAATAATCCTAACGGAACAATTAGTGTCCGAGAAGGGTCCCTTGTGGGACGCCGCAAAAACTAAATTACTTATGTTTGCTGAAACTAGTGGACTTAATTAGTAAAACTTTGCAGCTTAGTTTTTGCTTGCTAAAATGGTATGGTAAGATAGTAATTTGTGAGGTATCTACATACATAATCTCTATAGATATATATAAAATTATCATGTCCCAATGTTAGATACCGTACTCCTTAAAAACGGCTTGACCGATTCGCATGAAATTAGTAAGCAGAACAACGTTTACTGGGACAGCTAGTAATATTATATCCCTATCTACTATCAAGTATCAACTTTTAAAGCATCCTACTTCTCGTGTATTCGATTAAAGTTCACTAAAATGAAGTTTAGTGAAGTTCAGTCTTAGCTCTAAATATGATTTGTAAACGATCTCAGATCTATAAACAAAACGCTAAGCTTAGCTACCAACCTTTTCCATTCATTACTCTTCTACCATGTATTTTCCAATATCTTCAGTTATATTTAAAGCACATATAAATACATTGTCTACAACGTCGGTTAGTCTGTAAATCGTCGCATACCAAATTGCCAATTTACATTTGAAATTGGCGCAAAGCTCAACAAGCGATTTGGGGTTCCAGCGAGAGAAATTAATATCTAAATGGTAATTTTATTATCTCGAATCGTATTTCCAATACGAGTTTTTAATTCAACATTGATTGTATTTGAATATTCAAGTGCTTGTAATTCGCTTTTATTATTTCGCATATTGTGAGGGTCATCAGTTTACGCTTTAATGGTCGACTTTACGATTTTGTTTGATGTGTTGGGTTTCTTTTAGTGATGTAGGATTGGAAATCTGCTTATGCTATAATAAGTGATGATATTATTATCATTATCACTACATAAACTGGTATGGTTTAAGTATAGGTGCCACTAGCAACACGCACTTGGATAAAGTGGATGATTTCCTTGGATGATTTCCTTGAAATGGCAAGAATTAATATGAAATTATATATACTGTGATTATACTATGATGATTCTAGAATAAGAAAGAATATTCTGTATCCTATGACTACAAGATACCAGCATCAGCTGGTATTAGAAAGAACTATATCAGTTGAAATTACTCATATTTTGGTCTGATTACACTGAATTTGTGTGTGCGTGTTTTGTATTCGTTACCATGACAACGCATATCAAATTTTCGACGATAAAGCAGTCCAATTTAGTTGCAGCTGTTTAGATGAAAAATTTGAAGTTCATTAAACAAATCGTTTTCATACATTTTAGAAACTGTTGCTCTATTCGTTTCGTGTACATATATATAAAACTTCTACACGATTTGACGTAGAAGTAATTAATTCTTGTTTAAATGAATTAATGTATTGAGTTGATAGTACCAATATGAGTGTAGTATTAAATAACATTTAGATCTCTAGATTTTAATATAGCTGAGTGTAGGTCCCTTTTATAGCACAAACATTTTTGTATTTTATTGTTATAAATTCCTTCAATATAAAACATTCCATCGTTTCTTTTTCAATTGGACGTAAATGTTATAACATTTTCGGTAAATTTAAAAATTCTAAGCATTTTTGTTCAGTAACAAAAGATAAATCGAACAATGAGAGAAGTTATGAAAAATTCACACAATAATTCAAAAGTCCAATGAATGTATAATGATACAAAAAAACTTACAAAATGTATACACCATTGAAAAATGTTAAGCCCTTTAATCGGTCTGCCAATTCAAATATGCAAACGGTTTGTTGATTTAGGATTAATCTCAGTGCATTTAACTGCGCAAATCTATGTATTTTCATTAATACCATTGTTAAATAATTGATTGAATGTTGAAATAATTGAGCCAAAAACCTCTGTGTTCAACCACTATTGACGTCATGTAATAAAGTAGATAACATATTATTTTTTATTAGTATGAAAACTTAGGAATAATTAACATTCGTACATCAAATGGAAACTATGTATATTGTATATCTATAGAAAAAAAACTTCGAAGAAAAGACGTCCCTGGAAAAATAAATAATAGAAATTTTAAAATTTTACTACTTCTAACTTGTCTGCAGTAATCATGGACACTGTACGTATTTTCTTTTGTTTTTTTTTTCTATCTACACTAATATTATAAAGAGGAAAACTTTGTTTGTTTGTTTGATTGTAATGAATAGGCCCATAAACTACTGGACCGATTTTAAAAATTCTTTCACCATTCGAAAGCTAAATTATCCACGAGTAATATAGGCTATATATCATCATGCTTAGACCAACAGGAGCGGAGTAATGCGGGTGAAACCGCGCGGCACAGCTAGTCCGTAATAAGTTTGCGCGTATTTTTGTTTGACGGTAAAGCCAGATATTATGTTAAAAACATGAAGAAATACCTTATAAATAAAAGTGATGTTTAAAGCGAAATAATATTTGTAATAACATCATCATCATCAGTCCATATTTTAACTTCAGGGTTAAAAAGTTCACATAATGCTTTAGACCACAGATGCCACAAGGCACTTAAAATGAACAAACAATTCTATTCCACATTTTAAAATATTAAAAACCTTTATACCGTGCACTATGAATTAAAATAACTGTACCACGCCTTTTACTTTATAGGAACATGAAAATTTAATCAAAACAACACTAAGTTTAAGTGGCTAGAAAGCCTTTGCACATTCATTACTTTGATCAATGAAGCGGTTCACGAATGGCTTCTTTTGAATTCAAACTATTTTAACGAAAATTTGCTTGTTGTATGGTTAATATTCTTGAGTGGATAAAGGGCAGTGTTGTTATTTTATCCGACTGCGTAAGGAGGGTAATGTTTTTGTGTTGAGTTTTTGTTTAAGTATTGAAAAAAGATGTTTGTAAGTTTGTTTATAATCATCACTATCATTACATAGTATAAAACAAAGTCGCTTTCTCTGTCCCTATGTCCCTTTGTATGCTTAAATCTTCAAAACTACGCAACGGATTTTGATGCGGTTTTTTTTTAATAGATAGAGTGATTCAAGAGGAAGGTTTTAGTATATAACTTATTAGGTTTTAGATAAAGCGGGCGAAGCCGCGGGTGGAAAGCGAGTTGGCTTATAAATTAATGTTGATAGACAAACTTTTAAAAAATAAACTTCACTATTATTACTTTTATGTAATATCCAAATATTTAAAATTTCAATCGTACGAATCACGAATAAAAGGGATAAAACAGCTATTGAAACACCTACACAATCTAAAAATATCGCTCTCATACAAAAACATTTTCAATACATTCCGTAAAAATATTGCAAAGAAAAACATAAAGTATATCAATCGACATTAAAACGGAGCTGTCCACTCGAAGTTTTCCAATTTAAACTTTAATTGTTATCTTTTAATCGAAAAAGAATTCAAAATGGCCGCTTTATTTTTGTTTTACGCGAAACTCATGCTAATATTCCGACTGATGTTTTGATTCGCTCGGGAAAATTTTAACGAAGTATCTCTCGATTCGATGAGATTCATAATTAACTTACTTGTTAGCACTTTTAAAATATCGACTTGTTAGTGTATTTGAATGGAAGCATTGAACTTAATATATACTTTTTTGTATTTTATTGTTTTTTAATTTGTAGTTCTTAATTGAATTGTGATTGATTTTTGTTAGTTAATGCGTTTAGAAATTGATAGCAATGACGTTAATAACTTATAGTCTATGTTGTGGTGCGGAAACGGAAAATGTATGACCGTGTATATCGCGGCGTAGGCGCAATACGAGCGTGCTCGTACGCAGGTCACGCGATATATTGTGCACGGCCGATACACAACGTATGTATCTATCTCCGCTGAGTGAACGCCTTCGAACGCTGGTTCACGCTCACTCCCGACGCTTCTGCTAGCGCCAGTGAAAACGTAGTATGCCGTCACAGCCCGTAGGTATAGACGCGAGGAATTTATTCCGCGAGCAAAGCACGCGGGCTTCGCTAAATAACGTAGCGAAATAAAAGTCAGCGTTTCTTCCTTAAGTAGCTTTCGAGGGCTGGTGATAGTCGCGTAGGTTACTTGTGCTCCGTACCGTTGACTCCCGAGAACTGATTTGCCTACGCTCGGCGTGGGGATTTTATACACGTTTAACACGGAGAGCCCGTTTATGCTCAAACCGTGCGTATCGTGCAAACCCGTTTTGCTTTCAACCAGCCCTCTACTTGCTCATAACTTTATTAAAAGCAAACCTTATACAAAATCATTTACAATTAAAACAATACACATCTTATGCACGACATAACATACAGGTTTACTATTCGTATCAAGTTCGTATACAATATATATTTTCCAAAAATATTTAAAACATTACTAAATTGATATAATTACACGTTTTACGCATTACTAAAATGTATACGCACGTTTACAAGTCATCACAACATAAGTGAGCATTTATTTTGTAACTGCTCTATGCAAAGTCATCACATTATAAGTGAGCGATATAAACATCATGCAACCAGAATACAGCTGAGCATAATTATACATTTTCGTTTACATTTCTATTTAAACAAAATTATTCTCAATATATTTCGTATATATTAACATAATATAAATGACACGTTACCAAAACACAATGTCGTAATTAAACATCTAGTAATTACTATAATAACTTAAATATAAAATTAAAACAAAATATTTAAACATTACAATACGGTATGGGGTGCAATACTCTCATCTCAATGCTTAAACCTATTCATAAGCGACTCGCAGTACACATCATGCGGTCTATATCTTCTAATTTTAATCTACACTAACAAATTAACTAAACATATATACAATGACGCTATGTCGATCGCTAACAGTCTACTTGATAAGTTGAAAATGGCGTAAAATAGAGATAAGTCTCT
>CAJQZM010037435.1:25043-39021 GCA_907164665.1 Colias nastes | reverse complement strand
TTGAAAGATAGGTTGATATAATTAATACAAATTTTTTACCTTGTAAAAAATTTGTATTCTTTTGAATATTAAAATAATTTGTGTAACGAAATTAGAAGTTTGAAATATAATTATTGTTCACTAGCTGTGCCCCGCTGTTTTAGCCTCATTGTTCCGCTCCTATTGGTCTTAGCGTGATGATGAGTAATATTCATGTAAAATTTTATGAAAATCCATGCAGTACTTTTTGAGTTTAGCCCGGACATTCTTTGGCTTCGATATCGATTGTAGATAAAAAATAAAATTTTCAATGTACAGTTTTGACTTTCCTGCGATTTTATTATATTATTATGTATAGATGAAATTTTCTTTCGCTTATATTTCTTAACGAGATCTGTACTTGTTTACTTTTGAACTGGAACTTACTTTTGAAAAATTATTATACGAATAATTTTTTAAATTCAATTATTGAATTTATTAAATTCAATTTTTATAGTATAAGTGAAAGTGGGCTTTTTTATTTTTCTCTCTTTGACATCACAACGGAGCTTTTTTTATGTTTCTTGTGTCTGAAGATAGTTAGGAGACTAGAATATAGGCTTAGGCTTTTCTAAGGCGGTGAAAGTTCGCTTCCGCTTTTCGCATTTCCAGCGGTTTTAGTGGCCACACACACAAACAGGTTCCAACACATTCACAGTACAGTTAGATACACAATTTGTGATTGCGTAATAACTAATAAGGCTTTGTGCAAAAAAACTAATTTTTAACACCTATGGTGCAGTGGTAGAGTAGAGTGCAGGTTCGATTCGTAGAAGGAAAAATAATCTATACTAATATTATAAAGCTGAAGAGTTTGTTTGTTTGTTTGAATGCGCTAATCCCAGGAACAACTGATCCGATTTGAAAAATTATTTCCGAGTTTGATAGCATCGAGGAAGGCTACCTATATAATATCTTCACGCTAAAGACCAACAGGAGCGGAGCCACGCGGGTGAAACCGCGGAGCGCAGCTAGTTATATTGATGTACTTGAAAAGGGATTAAATTTCAATTTATTTTATAACACGCTTTTAGTAGCTTCACCTGTATGTTTGTATCTAAGCGACTCCTTTAGCCTCGATTTTGTATTTATAAAACAAAGTCATGTGTCTCGTCCCTATGTAGGTATGCTTAAATCTTTAAAACTGCAGATTTTGATGAGGTTTTTGTAAATTGATAAATTGGTTCTTGAAAAAGGTTTTAGTATATTATTTGTATATTGAAGTTTTCTACAAACATGATTTAAATATAAGTACATATATAAAACTAGCAAACCGGGCGAACTCCGTTTCGCCACCAGAGACGCCTTTTCTTTGCTATAATATAAACCTCCCGGAGCCCGAGACCTTTCCAACGAATGCAAAACCGTGGAAATCGGTTCGTGCGTACTGGAGTTATAGCGTCAGGAAGGAAAACCCGACTTATTTTTATATAGTAAGAAGATGATAAACTAAGTCAGAGCTTTTATTTGTCGTATGTCTCAAGTATTCTACAAGAATCGAACCTAAGACCGGCAGGTACAATAAATGTAAGATTTAATGAATATATTTTAATATTCTGAAGGTTCAGTTCAAGTAGACATCGTGAAAGAAAACGCACAACCTACTGATGCAAATTTTAATCCTAAATTATTACTATTCCATATCTATATGGAGCTGTTAATACCGTGCTATAATATTTATTTTAGTCTAATTTATAATATCTTTTCCATAACACTAATATTAATAAATATACTCTACATTAACATGTTTGCAGCGCTGTATCCATTTTGATGAATTAACTTATTAAGAATATAATGGCGCATCCACACATGCCAAACATGACAAAGCGGGGCGTATAGCTAGTTTTAATAAAGGATTTTGTGTACCTGAATTGTCAGGTGCACAATATAAAATCCTTTAATTAACACACATACGAAGATAAGAAAAAGAAAAGAGAGAGACATACAAGCAGGCAATATGGGTTTAGCATGTTAAATAAGCGGCCTTATCCCTTTGGTAGGGTGGTAATAACAGCTCTATATAAGTAAATGCAACCGCGGTTGATTCTCGCCACTTCAGTCAGCCCGCAATAAGTCTGGATTTGCGAGATCTATCCGCGCCACGGGCAAGTCTGGAAATCCGGCTTAACTACAACTATCCGGTTTTATGTTTTACCCACATTTTTTTTAAAATCTTCATTAATAAATTAATGTTTATATCTTTATAATATTGTGCTTCATCCAAATTAACAAATAAATGTATTTCTTCTTTTCTGGTGTTTGATTTTAAGTTACAATTATACACTTATTTAAAAATTAAATACTTTTAAACGAATTTTGTTTGTATCTCGTATCGAAAACCACTGAACGTGTTTTGACTTTTGATGATACTTGGCAATGTATAATATGAACTACGTTCATACTAACATGCTATTAAAGACACAGTCTTTTATATAATAAAGGAACATAATAAATATTTATTTCTTTTGTAGTCTTACAATCAACGATGTATCATTTTGCATTCGCTAATATTTTTCTAACTTTGCCTACAACACACGCTAATCCAAATCTAGGCATTATTGGAAACGTTCATTTCTACCGCGGCTCAGTAGCGTGGGGAACAAAAAAATCTAGATTGTGAGATTGAGTATGTTACAATGGGGCTTTTAGGGAAGCCTTAATGAAAATACTGGCTATTGTTACCGGTTATGCTTGTAAATTGAAGTACTTTTTAGTTATAGACATTTGTTTTAAATGTTGTTGTTTAATGTAGACATTTGTTTTAAATGTTGTTGTTTAATGTATGTAGATCAATGATATTATATATGTATGTACAAACAAGAGGTATCATTGATGTAGCTACCCAATGGATAAAAAAATTACCGTGGTCGTAACCACGGTAAAATCATTAATTTAGCGGCAAAGTTTGTACGCAATTCATTTAGAGATTTTAAAAAGAAACAAATTTATATGAGACTAACCCGAAAGAAATAGCTTTAAAGTGAAAAACAACCAGTGAACATTATTTATTTATTATCTAGGTACCTACTAGCTTTCCGCCCGCTGCTTCGTCCGCGTACTGTAAACCTTTACAGATTATATACTAAAACCTTACTCTGGAATCATTCTATTTAAAAAACTCAAAGTTAAAAATACTTCGCGTAGTTTTCAAGATTTAAGTTTTCGTTTCATACATAGAAACGGACAGACAGCGACAGCGACTTCGTTTTATACTATGTAGAGATAAATGAAACTGCCTATAATATGTAGCTATTTATTAATATTTTTCATTAATTTGATAGCATCTTACATGTTTAAAAAGAAGGCATGTTATGACGGCTCATTTGACACGCGCGACATGCGTTAGCACGTACCACCTGTCCTAGGTCACGTTATAAATACTAGCTTTATACCGCGGATTCGCGTGGTATTTGGGTAAAAAATAGCCTAAATTGTAGTATAGATTATTATGTATGTTTGTGTTAAAATTTATGAAAATAGGATCAGCCGTTTTTGCGGGAGGGAGAAACAAACTTATAGAACCAGATTTCCGCCCGTGGCTTCGCCCGCGTTTTCAAAGATAAACCCGCATAGTTCTCGTTCCTGTGAGATTTCCGGGATAATAAGTTTTATTCGGGGTCTTCAGCTACCTCCATACCAAATTTCATTGTAATCGGTTGAGTAGTATGTGCGTGAAAGAGTAACAACATCCTTAAAAATTTTCGCATTTATAATATTAGTAGGATTTGTAGCTTTTTTGATAGTATTAGGTTATGATAGAATAGGTATGTCAGCTTCATTACAGATAATCTATGATAATATTATAAAGCTGAAGAGTTTGTTTGTTTGTTTGAACGCGCTAATCTCAGGAACTACTGGTCCGATTTGAAAAATTCTTTCGGTGTTAGATAGCCCATCATCGAGGAAGGCTATAGGCTATATATCATCACGCTAAGACCAACAGGACCGGAGCCATGCGGGTGAAACCACGGAGCACAGCTAGTATAATATATAATGTTCTAATATGCTTCATATTCTAGTAGTTTTTGTTGTGAATTCATTGAGAAATCACTCATTATAATATAACACTTCAAATTAATTATAATTAGAGCAATTTAAATATACACTTTCCTATTTTTATTTATTCTTAATTAATGACCTAAATAAATATTGCACGGGGAAGTTAGAAAACTTTTTCCATTTTAAGTGTGAACGACTTTTTGAGGGGCCGGTGTGGAGAGATTTTTGGAGCGAGGTTAAAATAAGGTTTAAATAAAATATTTGTTTGTAGATGGATATATTATTTATATATTATTATTTTTAGGCTATATTATTGTATATTTAAAACTAAATGTGATTTTGAATAAAAAGTTCCATTATCTATTTTTGACTTTTTGCAAAGCGTAATCTATGTATATTGTTGACTATTGCACTTTCGATCTGTACAGATAAATATGATATACTTACCTAATCGTATGTGATTGTGTGACTAATTTGAACGGCAACATAGGGAAACTTTTTAATTTAATTCATATCATTCATATCAAAATAATTTAAAATGTGTCTTTTTTAACTTAAAGTTTTTATAATTGTCATCTTAATATCAGATATAGAACAGCCATGCGAAATGAAATCGTCTGTTATGTTTA
Source organism: Colias nastes (assembly GCA_907164665.1). Taxonomy (NCBI): domain Eukaryota; kingdom Metazoa; phylum Arthropoda; class Insecta; order Lepidoptera; family Pieridae; genus Colias; species Colias nastes. The sequence goes on along the minus strand of CAJQZM010037435.1, from coordinate 34,375 downwards.
ACATTTATTAACCACAGTTTAAACACTCGTTTAACCGCGGTTTATACAAAATGGTGTAACTCATCGGCTCAGGTGTTTGTCCCATAGCCTGAGTGACTCGTCCTTTTAGCTTGTAACTTATATTTTATATATAGGTACGTGCTATAATTAATATGTATACAGTTTTTGGTAAGGAAGAATATGTTTTGAAGGTGTGTGTGACTGTAAAAAGGAGGTTTATGTTTTTTGTATGTTTGTTCGTCACGGTATATAGTAGAAACGGCTAGATGGATTTGGCCCAAGTTACCGTTATGTGTGTGCCAAGTTTAATGAAAATCGGTTCAGCAGTTTTTGCGTGAAGGAGTGACAAACAAATCAAGTTAAATGTGGCAAAAGTAATAATGTGGTAACTTAGGGCTCGACCTTTGAGAAATCGTAACTATGACGTCAATTGAAATAAGGGTGGAGTTTATGTTTGTTTTGCGAAATTTTAAAATTACTCCATTGTTTTCGAATTTATTATAAGAAATGTGTAAGTCGTAACATTGGCTATTCATGTTTAATTTTGTTTTGATTTGCTACGATTTCTTTACAAATAAATTATTTAATTTCTTTTTTCGCATATTGACAGTTGACACATATTATATTAGTAATTAGCTGTGCCCGCGGTTTTACCCGCTTTGCTCCGCTCCTGTTGGTCTGAGCGTGATGATAGCCTTCCTTGATGAAAAGACTATTAAACAGTGAAATAATTCTTCAAATCTGACCCGTAGTTCCATAGATTACTGCGTTCAAACAAAAAAATAAAGAAACTCTTCAGAATTATAATATCTATTAGGTAACTAGTATAATTATCTATCTTCTATCTATCTAATATATAAAATTCCCGTGTTACAATGTTAGTTACCAATTACCATACTCCTCCGAAACGGCTGGACCGATTCTCATGAAATTTCGTGTGCCTATTGGGTAGGTCTGAGAATTGGCCAACATATTTTCATATCCCTGAGTGATAAGAGTAAGGCAGAACAACGTTTGCCGGGACAGCTAGTATAAATGTAAACTTATCGAACCCATGATACAAGATGTATATAGTTGAGAAGTATAACCACTAAACCACTGGTCACGAAACGAATTAAAAAATATTCTCTCCGTGTTTATTTGATACATTAATACTGAGCCAGGTCCAGTTTCAAATACTTTACTGAAAATATACAAATACGGAATTCACGTATTCACTTCATATTAGCGTAGTGATGTGCGTGCGGATATCGATAGTTTATTAAATTATCTGACGATACATTGACATATAAACATTCTTGACATATTATTAAACTTTTACATAAATATTAATTGAATTAACAAAGAGTTAGAACATGTTTATTGTATACTATGACAAATAAATTCATTTATGATTTGAAATGTTATGTTTACAATAGTACAATACAGTTACAATATTAAATATAATTAAACGATACAAATCTGCTTTAAACACGTGCATATCCAAGTGCATGCATTGCAAATTGCAATGCATTTTCAATACCTACACAATTAAAAATATTAGTAGTTAAATTCATCATAATACGTTGATGATCATTCAGAACAGTTATGTAAAGCAATCAATATCTGCAGTACCTACATAATAAAAATCAATATTGACTGAAATATATTTCTAATTTGTTTCTAACTACAATTAATTTTACATTACCATAATTGTAAATATCAAAATCTAACAATCTGAAATCAATGTGCTCTACATATAAATTATCGATAAAAATCATCGACACAGCGCATCACTAGTACTTTTTAAAGCACTCAAAGCCAGTCCATGGAATAGGCTGATTCACAAAAAAATATATTCAACTCTTTAAAAATTCTCTAAGAGGGACTCATCTGTATTATTTTAGTTATTACGTCGATGGATAAAAATATCGAAGTTTTTAATAGATATTATTATTTCAAACTCAAACTCAAACTCAAACATTTATTTATTCAATTAGACTTCTTCGAGAAGCACTTTTGAAACGTCAATACATATTTTTAACATTTACCACCGATTCGGAAAGCAGTATCTATGGAGAAGAATCGGCAAGAAACTCCATAGTTGCTCTTTTAAATCATTTCAGTATTACAATTTAATTTTACAAAATATGTAAGTAACTGTACGTATATATCATAATATGCCAAAGAACTGTCCTGTGGTTTTTACGCGACAACCCTCCATGGGTTTTTATCTTCCATATATTCCTTAATGCTGTAATAAGGCATGTATGCTTTTATGTATGTATGTATTTTATGTATGCTTTTTTTTCCATAAAAGGCCGGCAAAGCACCTGTAACACTTAGTGTTACAGGTGTTTATGGGCGGTGGTGACCACTTAACATCAGGTTAAGTGGTCAACATTATTATAAATTATGTTATATTATGTTAAGTCATTATTATATTATGTTAAGTCAATTAACATCATTAGGTGGCCCACCTGCTCCTTTGCTTGCTCTGACATAAAAAAAAAAAAAAAAAAAAAAAAAAAATAGGCTCTCTGAACTAATACGTTTTTTACATAATTTTTAAACTTAGCACTACTAAACTCTTTAATACTATGAGGAATTCTGTTGTAAAAAAGTATACCTTGGCCCATAAATGAATTTTTAACTTTAGCTAACCGGTAAAATGGCATTTCAATTTTATTTCGATTCCTTGTGCCATAACGGTGTCTATCTCCTACTCTTGTGTGTAAGTCTGCGTTTTTGTGTACATATAAAATATTATTAAATATATACTGTGATGGTACTGTGAGGATACCAGTATTCTTAAAAAGATCTCTTAGTGAGTCCCTAGCACGTAAATTATATATAGAGCGTATGGCTCTTTTCTGTAATATAAATATAGTTTCTATATCTGCAGCCCTGCCCCATAGCAGAATTCCATAGGACATAATGCTATGAAAGTAGCTAAAATAAACCAATCTAGCCGTGTCTTCATCGGTGAGATGCCTTATTCTTCGAACTGCATATGCAGCTGAACTAAGCTTAGCAGCGGTGGTGGCAACATGGGCCCCCCATTGTAGCTTCTCATCTAGTGTCAAACCAAGAAAAACAGTAGAATCCACAGGGTATAATACCTCCCCGTTTAAAATAATATCCCTTTTCACCTTTTTTACATTTGGAAGGATAAATTCAACACAATTTGTTTTTTTTGCATTTAATAATAAATTATTAGCAGTGAACCATTTGGATATGCGTAAAAGAGCAGAGTTTACTTCGTCAACATTTGTGTCATGTCTATCCACATTAAATATTAATGAGGTATCATCTGCAAACAGTACTATTTCACACATATCCTGCAAATAATAAGGTAGGTCATTAATATATACTAAGAACAAAAACGGTCCTAAGATAGATCCCTGCGGAACACCTATGTTAATCGGCGCACCGCGAGATTTCTCTCCATTAACAACAACGGTTTGTACCCTGTTCTGAAGATATGAAGCTATTAGGTCCTGAGATAAACCTTTAATACCATAAAAATTTAGTTTCCGTAATAGAGTGGTATGTTCTACACAGTCAAAAGCCTTAGAAAGGTCGCAGAATATCCCCAAAGCATTCTTTGAATTTTCCCATGCTTTATATATATGTGACAAAAGAGCTATTCCAGCATCAGTGGTAGAGCGCCCCTTTGTGAAACCAAATTGTTTGGCGTGCAGTAAACCATTTGATACAAAATGACTACATAATTGGTTTAAAATTAATTTCTCGAAGACTTTGCTCAAAGTTGGTAAAATGGAAATTGGCCTATAGTTATTACAGTCTTCTTGGTCACCACTTTTAAATAAAGGAATAACTTTACTTAACTTTAATAAATCAGGGAATATACCACAGTCACAACATTGATTAAATATAAACGCTAAGTGGTTGGCAATGTTTTCTATAATATTATTTACTAGATTTACAGACATTCCCCAGAGATCACATGTTTTTTTTAAGTTTAATGTATTAAAAGTTTTAACAATTTCCTCTGCAGTCACATGTCGCAATTCAAATAATACATTACACTCAGCAACATGGTCCCTCAAGTAGGACTCCGCAAGCGCTGATGACGAATTTAATTTTTCGGTAATACTAGCAGGGACACTACTAAAAAAATCTTCAAAAGCAAGCGCAACATCAGCACTTTTGTCAATGACCCTACCAGCATTAACTAGTTTTATGGTACTATTTGATTGGCTTTTGCCCATTTCTTTTATTAAAGCCAGACGTGAAGTTTAAATGTTAATATAGGTATTAACCTACTTAATACAGATACATTTTAACTCTAAAGCATTTATAATTCTTAAACTTATTCTAGTTACAGATAATAAATAATTAATTAATATTCGAGTTATAAAATTTATAGTTTATTATATATATACTAACATTTACCCATATCTTTTCATGTGGTGAATAAGGGTGAATACGTAAACTATATTTAGCGGTATACATTTTATCAAAATTTATTTAATTTAATTCAATAGTAAACAAACACGAAAGAATAAAACCCATTTTTTTAACATCATGATTTCCAATAACATTGACTACTAACATTAACTACTATGCCCCGCGGTTTTACCCGCATTGCTCCGCTCCTGCTGGTCTTAAACTCTACAAAAATGGTCTATTCAAGCAAGTCACATCAAACTTGTATAATCACAATATTTCAGGTGCCATAAAAATGAATTTTACGTCTAAAATCGTGATATTTATGTATGTATAGGTATCGATGTCGCTAGGGTTGGCACAATGGATCGTGGGGCCGGATGACGCTAATTGGTACAGCCCTAGGCGTTTCGAGTCAACGGATGTTCATTTTTTCTAGATTTCTTAACTTCGGAGACGGTCTTGGCGTATTTATTTGGAGTTTTCATTTAGTTTGTTAGGGTTAGGTTTTAGGTTCGGCAATAATAGCGTCATACTTTTATTTGTAGGAACTTAGTTATATCTTTTTTTTTCAGAATGGTCGTGGTAATAAATAATAATATATTTTAAAATTTGTAACCTTATAAAAGTACTAAATTATGAGTAAAGGGTGATTAAAATTACAAGAAAGTATCTATCAATCTTAAAAATTAATTCATACTTTAATAAATTACTTATCTAGTTCTCGCATGTGTTGTAAGATAACAAGTTTTAATGAATTATTTTTTTTATATTATTTTTTAAGTATTACATATTTCGTAAAAAGGCTAAATCAATAAAATGCAAATTTTAATTTTATTACCTTAGATTAAGACGCGCGTATAGGTAACAATAGTTCAGTTTAATTCACATTTTTTGTATTACAATAAAAGGCAGCTCCATGCCGCGTCTGTTCTTTAAAATCTTACTAGTTATGTTTTCTTTTCAAAAAAACAGAAATATACTCATCATATCTACAGCCGGTGTGTTATTGTTGTCAAAAACTTAGCTACGCGTATTTGCTAGTAAAAATCTGCAGGCGCTATGAAATGGGGCTAAGAAAGTTTAAACGAACACACTTATTGTAAGAAAGTTGAAAATTATTTAATATTCTGCAAAATTTATTCAATTTTGTAGACCTCGTTAGTGTATCATAACAATATTTTTTACTGTGCTATCTAAACTAATACTTTAGTCTTGGTTTACCTACCATTTCATAAAACATTTAAGGCTGTATTTTGACTGTTTCAATAGACATTGCACGAAAATAAAATTAAGGATTTTCAAAATCAGGACCAAGGGAATGTTATTGTGTAATTAATCATGTTATTCCATAATATTTAAATGTAGCGAGTCTTTACGTAAGTTAAAAAAAATATTATCGTCTTGCAGCAGGACAAACTGGAATTTCGACTCTAATCTCTAGGATATAATATGCATAATATTCTTTCCTACTTGCCTTTATTTTTACTTTTTTAAGCAGCGAATTAAAACTAAAGTCCTATTTTATAGCTTATTAACTAATTCTAATGCTCGTAGTTACTTAGAGTTGTGCGTTGATATTTTAGTTTATTAGTAAGTACTTATTTTTTCTATATATTTTAATACTTACTTAGATAAAATAGGTAGGTAAATGATAAAGATGGTTGCCTGGAAGAGTTCCATACCTAGCGATAAAATCAGAAGACTGCAATTTATTATTTGTACTTATATGTTTTTCATTTTTTATGTCTTTATTTATTTCTCTATCTTCTGTATGTGCAGAAAAGTATTAAATAAATAAATAACGATTTTTATGACATTAAAATACATTTATCTATCTGTATTCATGTAAATGCACAAAGCAATTGGTTGAAATGAAACTATCCAAAATAAATATTCCACTTGATTGAGGAATCGTGTTAAATACCGAATACTGCCTTGGGCGAAACCTTTCATTGTTCAAATTACGTTATGCACTTTATACTTACCACAGTGGTTAAATGCAATTTCGCATTTTATTTAAGTACCTAATTTATTGATGACAAAAATGTAGAACTATGTGTAGAACACATTTTTGTCTGTTGAGTTATCCATAAATAGTAACAAAAAATGTTGTGTGGTTTTATGAAACCACGGTAAAAGTGAAACTTAGGCACAAAATTATCGTATTTGTACGATAATTATCGTACGGTTCGACCGTCACGCGACATGCGCTACACAGACCAAAAAGTTTGAGACGATGTAATAAAAGTTTCACTTTAAAAAATACCTACTTGGTAATTAAAAAGTATTTTTGTATTGCTGCTCTGTTGTAAAAGGACTTTCAATTCGATTTTAAAAAAAGATGCTCCAGTAATTTCAGAGGATTTTTAGATAACAGAGGTATGAGTGTAAAATGTAGTACCTATTTATGTTCGTGATCGCGAGTTTGTGTTTGTAATTATTTACAGAAACAGCAGAAAAAAAGCATAGGTATTCTCTCGTCCAACACCATATTAGGTATATTATGTGATATAAGTAATATAATATTCCAAATGTCGTTCTCATATTATATTTTTCTCTATTTTTACCTGTTGTAAATGCCGATTCTCTATATGAAAAGGAAAGAGAAATACCTATGTTGTCTTTTTTAACACTATGTTATGCTTCCATAGAACTTGAGTATACCTATACCTACTTTCATTTCTGGATTCATTTTTAATGTATATAATTATTAGAACCCACCGAGTAGTTAGATGTTTGTATATATTTCTAATACAATCAGCAGATTGTAATATACTTAAGGTTGTAAAATAATAATTTGTCTTACGTTTCCAAAATACTATTTTAATTCGATACTAGATGGCGTTGTTTGAATGTTCAAAAGTCCCTAAAAATGTATTGGGGATCGAACCCAAAATCTTTTGAACTTTTTAAAACAAAATATGGTCACAAGCCATTATACCAAGTGAGTTTAATACCATTTATAATGCACTAGCTGTGCCCTGCGGTTTTACCCGCATTGCTTCGCTCCTGTTGGTCTTAGCAATAGCATAAATGGGCTATCTAACACCGAAATAATTTTTCAAATCGGACCAAGTAGTTCCTGAGATTAGTGCGTTCAAACAAACTCTTTGGCTTTACAATATTTGTATGTATAGATAAGTATAAATATTTTCAGTTTTAGCTTAGCTTCACTGTCTAGATATTAATTGACGATCCAACTTTGTTAAACCGAGGAGAGTAATGATTTTAGGTAGTATGTATCTAATATATAAATTTCTCGTGTTAGAAGTTGAACTCCTCCAAAATGGCTTGACCGATTCTCATGAAATTTTGCGCATATCGGGTAGGTCTGAGTTTTGCACAACATATATTTATCATCAACATGATCTTATAGGTACCTACCTAATTCTTAAATTTTTTTACTAAACTCAATAAGGATAGTCTTAATTTTAGGCTTATAACTGGTTATAATAAAAAACAGGATGGTATATATAATTATTTATTTCAATAAAACATAATTACCTACATGTTTAAAATAAGGTACTTCTTAATTCTATATTAAATATTACAGCTGTCACAATATTTATTATCAACTAGTAAACCGGGCGAACTCCGTTTCGCCACCAGAGACACCTTTTCTTTGCTATTTAAACCTCACGGAGCCCGAGACCTTTCCAACGAATGCAAAACCGTGGAAATCGGTTCGTGCGTTCTGGAGTTATATCGTCAGGAAGGAAAACCCGACTTATTTTTATATAGTAGATGAACTTAAAAAGCTTATCATATGCTAATAGTTTTTTTATTTTGAGCTGCTTTTGAATAAATTACTCAGGTGCAACCTTTTACTAGTAAGGTTTTCAGTATTTTATAATTTTTAATTTCGAGCTATTTCAAATTTTAAAATGTTATCAATCTAGTGGACTTCGTTTTAAACATTATAGCTTTTACTCTGATTTTGTATTTTAGTTTTAAAATGTTTATTCTACTTTGATAGCAAATATTCAATCTTTTACATGCATGGGATTATTTAAATAAAAACTGCAATGTTCATAGTAAAAAATATATTCTCTCGTGTATAGATACAGTAAATTCAGCATTAGCATCATCAATCTTAAATTTATTTATTAAAACTTATAACTAATTATCACTACATAGTATAAAACAAAGTAGCTATCTCTGTCCCTTTGTATGCTTAAATCTTTAAAACTACGCAACGGATTTTGAAGCGGTTTTTTTTAATAGATAGTGATTCAAGAGGAAGGTTTTAGTATATAATTTATTAGGTTTCAGACAAAGCGGGCGAAGCCGCGGGCGATAAGCTAGTACAGAATAAAGATGAAACTTTTAAAAGCTTATGTTTAAAATAAATAAATCTATATGGTATGGTTTTCGAATTTATTTCTATACAAAAAAATGACCGAAACATATTTACAATTATTTCCAACTCTTCCTATCTCTTCTAATGAGAAATGTGTGATGACATATACATTTTTGCTTCTGTTTAACTAAATTTTATTTTTAATTTCCCATTTATTGTTGAATTAAACATTTTTTCCCATATATACGTTTCCTTATCAATTTAATTATCTCATTTAACCAATGTCATTATTGACTTTAAAATATTACATTTATTTTAACAACAACACAAATAACAAACATACATTTCTACTGCCTTATATATTGTTAAAATATATTCTTCTTTTTTCTCTTCTTTTATCTCTTCTCTTCTCTACCGACGCTCATATACAGGACGTGCCCTTATCAGTTCTCCGTCCAGTTGTATAACACACAGGGCAGGAAGAATGACAAGGGCACGACGCTATATCATATCTCTTGTTCACTCTTCTTATCTCTTCTTTATGTGATTTTTCGGTGTTTTATAGTGAAATAATAAATTTGAATGTATTTGTAGATCTATGTTGAGGTTATTGCGAATGGCAGGATAATTTTTAATA
>CAJQZM010037435.1:0-12346 GCA_907164665.1 Colias nastes | reverse complement strand
TATGAAATATTATATCGAAAACTTCCCCAAGTTTGCAGAACTTTTGGAATTTTTTTCACGACCATACAGCAAAAAATAATTTTAACAATGTTCCGGACTGCGGACAAGGTTGCAAAATGAGATTTATTGTCGTCCCAATGTACCATTCACTTGACCGAAGTTTGAAAACTTTTGGAATTATTGTGAATTGATTGTCTTAACTGACTGGAGTATACATACTGATAATGTTTTAAGCATTTACCATTTTACTGGAACAAGAGTGGAATATTTAAGTTTTCATAGAGTTTTGAAAGTACATACCTATTAATAAAGATTTTCTATTTCACCCACGATTTAGAATGTCTTTTATCGAGCAAAACCATCATCATCATATTACTATCCTTCAAATAAGTTATCCTAGCTTTTACTTCATTCAAAGTAACTATGTCCAGAATCAATATGTAAACTTATTTTAGGTAACTAACAGTTGTGAGAAAATAAACTATCTTTTTTATATTTTAGACGTACTTTACTAAGCCAGCTTTTAACAATTCACAACGTTTCTGACCAATAAAACCAGTTCAAATCCGTCAACTCATTGGCCCATACTATCCCGTATACAACGAAGGGGGTCAAATAATAATACCACAGCCGGGAATCGACCCCAAAACCGAACCCGCATGCCCATATCGTCAGCGTTTGCCAATCGATGCGAGGGGAGATGGCAGATACAATCTGTACTAATAATGTAGATTGAAGAGTATGTTTGTATGTGATAATGTCGGGAACTAGTGGACCGATTTTAACAATTCAAAAATTCTCTCATCATACAAGTTACATTAAAACCTCACCACTTATAAGACCTCCAGACCTACATATCTGCAACAGTCTATCTTTTCGGGATAAACTCAAAAACTACTGCACCGAGACTGCACCTATTTTAATTATTTTATCACCAATGGATATCATAGTTGTCGAGAAAGATGGCACGTAATTTATTAAGTTTTAGACAACGCGGGCGGGAAGCTGGTAATATAGATAGAGGTAACATATAATTATAGTGAAATCGTAGCAAAGTCAGGCCTTTATATTTTTTAAAAGAATACTTGGGGCGTGATCTACCATCGGTATCGAAGCCAAATATATGCTAAACTCAAAAAGTAACACATGAATTTACTTCAAATTTTGCATGAATATTACCAACATGACGGGTCAACATATAGGCTATATATCATTACGCCAAGACCAATAGGAGCGAAGCCATGCGGGTAAAACCGCGGGGCACAGCTATTCAGTCTATACAAGTGAAGCCAAGTTCATCTAGCGCCAAACAGCCCTTCATTGCCGTCACTTAGCATTGTAATAATTACAAATTTTGCTCGCCCGTCACTCAACGCACGGCCTATAGATATTAGTTTCTGTTTAAATAATGACCCGCCGACGTTGACTAATGAACATACTGATAGACAAATTATACAACAGTTATTAGTTTACAGTGAGATAATTTATATATAGTTAGTGATATGGGAGTTTTCAAGATTGGACTGAGTTTATCAGTTTGAAAAAAAATCGAGATATAGCTAGGAAATGAATAATCATGAAATTGAATTCAATGTAATTTATATGAATGCTGCACAGTACAAATTTACTTCAAATGCTGTTAAAATAATTTTACATATTATTAGTGCAAAAGATCATAAATACATATATAGAACATTAGATCCCTTCTTCGACCCTAACAATCTCTATTGACAAAAAATGATAATTTTTGATTTTTCTGCTAAATTAATTTTTTCAGCTAAAATGTAGGTAGTTACAGTTTACAGTAGTTATAGGTAATTTGAAGTACCTACCAAACCACACCATACTACATAATAACATTAATGTAATTCCAATGTCATCCATACTAATATTATAAATGCGAAAGTAACTCTGTCTGTCTGTCTGTTACTCTTACTCAATCACGCCTTAACTACTGAACCAATTTGCATGAAATTTGGTATAGAGATATTTTGATACCCGAGAAAGGACATAGGCTACTTTTTACCCCGGGACATAGGATAGTTTTTATCCCGGAAATCCCACGGGAACGGGAACTATGCGGGTTTTTCTTTGACTGCGCGGGCGATGCCGCGGGTGGAAAGCTAGTATATTCATATTTAAAAAGACTCACCATCACAGAGATCATAGCGCCGCGCTGCACCATCATCGACCAATCCACCATTCCACCGCTCGCAGCACCGCTTACCCCGCATTATCGCCTGCCTACAAACAAAGGACACTTGTTGACACGTCATATACACCGATGACCGGAGGTCAACACCCTCACCCTCCGACCTGGGGTTGTGAAGTTCATTATTGGATGAGTTTATATTTTTTACATTTTTTTTTCTATATGGAAATGCGAGCTGAAACCACGCGCAAAAAGATGTATGTCTATAACTAGCTCGCGTGTTATGCTGGTAAATAAGCTACGACACTACATTTTTTTGCAGCTGAACCCGTGGACAACAGCAAGTACCTTATAGTACCTACTCATTTATATTATTACTAGCTTACCACCCGCGGCTTCGCCCGCTTTGTCTAAAACCTAATAAATTATATACTAAAACATTCCTCTTGAATCCCTCTATCTATTAAAAAAAACCGCATCAAAATCTGTTGCGTAGTTTTAAAGATTTAAGCATACAAAGGGACATAGGGACAGAGAAAGCGACTTTGTTTTATACTATGTAGTGATGTTCTTATGAACATAATGTAGATAAGCTTTGTACGCAGCTACGTTACTGCCTTTGCAGCTGAATCCGCAGGCAAAAGCATGTACTTGTACATAATATATCTATAGCTTATGTGTCATTCTGGTACATAAGCTACATAAATGCCAAGTGCCAAGTATTATCAAAATCCGTCCAATGGCATTCGATATATTCTGACAAACTCACGGAATTTTGGAAACTCAAAAACTACTGCTCCGTTTTTTTTTTTCATTATTTTTCCACCAATGGCTATCGTGCAATAACCTACAAATATAATAATTGCGAAAGTTTGTGAAAATGGAAGGGAAATGCTGCTCCTTAACGCGAAAATTACTGATCGGATTTTGATAAAACTTGGCAGTGTAATACCTTATGCATCAGAATACCACATGAGCTATAGACATACTTTTGCCCGCGGGTGAAACAGCGTGGCACAGCTAGTATTACATATTATTAATAGCTGTGCTCCGCGGTTTTACCCGCAGCACTCCGCTCCTGTTGGTCTTAGCGAGATGATATATAGCTTATAGCCTTCCTCGATGAAAGGGCTATCTAACACCGAAATAATTTTTCAAATCGGACCAGTAGTTCCCGAGATTAGCGCAGCGCGTTCAAACAAACAAACTCATCAGCTTTATAATATTAGTATAGATACGTGACACATCCACACACACACACACACATAATAAAGCAAACAGGAAACATCAAGTTAGCAGTTAGCGGGACGATAAACCAAATTGGTCACCCCCCCCCCGACATTTTGTCGCGCGATTACGTTACTTGGCGATTCGCGAGGGCAAGCGTTGGCGCGCGCGGTCAGTGAACGGATGGGCGAGCGAATTTTTACATAAAAATAACAGTTTTGCTTAATTATTTTGTTCGAGGTTTTGGTATGCTTATACTTAAAAATTACATGATTTTTTAATTATTGCTCTACAAGCTCTAGCAAATTAAATTTTAAAGCTTTCAAGCTTTGCTACAAACTGCTAAATCAATTTTGGTGAATTTTCTATACCTATCACTGGATAACGAGTGAAATAAATATGCAATGTAAACTATAAACTGTGTAGCGAGCAACGTATTTCATAGAATTATCTGCCGTTGTTTAGAGATAAATAATTTAGTGATGCAACGAATACGAATATTGGTAATCGCCGAATAGTAGATATTTACCGAATATTCGTATTCGGCGAATATACGAATATTTAAAAACGAATATTTTTGTACGCAACTATATTTACTACAGATTTAAAAATCGCGCGTAAAAATATGACATGTGCAGAGACTGCTGATCCACTGGCCTTTTGGCGAGAAGATGTCCATTTTCCAAGTCAGAAAAAACTCGCCCAAAAATATTTTTCACTGAAGCCATGTACAGTCGCTTCGAAAAGACTGTTTTCAACGGCTGGAAACATCCAGACTGAAAAAAAAATCGCCTAAAACCAGAAAATCTACGAATTTTATGTTTTTTAAATAAAAATTTGCCTATTGTAAATTTTAATTATTAGAAGAGTAGACATTCATTAAATAAATAAGTCTTTTATTACCAAGGCGAGATATTCGTATTCGTATTCGTATTGGCCGAATAGTAGGTTTGATATTCGTATTCGTATTCGTAAAAATAGTATTCGTTGCATCACTAATAAATATAACCTAGATGTCAATATATTTGTATCAACATATTCACCCAGAAACAAGAAGGTATCTAAATCATAAAAACAATCCCATCGTATTTAGCAAGACCCTCTACCACTACCGTTCTAATCCCACTTCCCGATCCCACCGGAGCAACCGCACAACCGCAAGTTAATAATGTCATGTATTTAACTAGAATTAGCAAATTTATCTACAGTAACTAACTATGTATATCTACATTAAAATAATTTACATTGCTTTTAGTGATGCAACAAATACGAATACGAATATTCGTATTCGCCGAATAGTAGACATTTACCGAATATTCGTATTCGGCGAATATACGAATATTTAAAAACGAATATTTTTGTACGCAACTCTATTTACTACAGATTTAAAAATCGCGCGTAAAAATATGACGTGTGCAGAGACTGCTGATCCACTGGTCTTTTGGCGAGATGTCCATTTTCCAAGTCAGAAAAAACTCGCCCAAAAATATTTTTCACTGAAGCCATGTACAGTCGTTTCGGAAAGACTTTTTTCAAAGGCTGGAAACATCCAGACTGAAAAAAAAATCGCCTAAAACCAGAAAATCTACGAATTTTATGTTTTTTAAATAAAAATTTGCCTATTGTAAATTTTAATTAATTATTAGAAGAGTAAACATTCATTAAATAAATAAGTCTTTTATTACCAAGGCGAGATATTCGTATTCGTATTCGTATTCGCCGAATAGTAGGTTTGATATTCGTATTCGTATTCGTAAAAGTAGTATTCGTTGCATCACTAATTGCTTTTCAAAGGAAAACCAGCATATTTCCTGTTTATGGGATTGCCGGAATAAACCTATCCCACTCGTATGCAATGTGACCTGAGACCTGGGAACGGGGTCTCAGGTGAAAAATGAAACGTAAATCAATAAATAATTACAAAAATATATATAAAACCTATTTATGTAGTTCTTACTTCTTAGCAAATTACTGGCCACATAGAAAAAAAATGCAAACACTATTTATAAAAAAAAATCAAATTCCGAACACCAACTGCGAATACGGCATACGCGCACATCTGCGACCGAACAAAAGCGTATTCAAAAACAAATTCTATTTTCAAATCTGCAGATGTAGATGAATGGAACGATTTTTTTAAGAATTCGACTACGACACGTCATTCTGGACTTAATACTTAAAGAAATAAGTGCGTATATTGATTACTACTTTTTTAAAGGATTCGAATCTCAACTGCGACACGTGATTGTGACCTTAATACTTATAGCAATAAGTACGAATTTGGATTGTAATTATTTTTAAGAGATTCGACCGCAACAAGTCATTTTGAGATTTATGCATATGAGAATAAGAACGTTTTTTGTTTACTCCATGTGTAATTTTGGTTTAAGGACCTTTGTACATCGCACGACGCGTTTGAAATTTGTACGTTTGACATGTGCAACCGAATACAGAGTAAAAACTAAAAAAAACCTTTTATTCCTTAGCAAGTATTTAAGGAAATGTACGCTTTCTTACCGTCTATGCCGAAACCGATTCTACCGTATTGTTTATGTGAAAAAATATAAATAAGTAGCTCACGGAACGCATTGTTTCTTACATCGGATTTGTGTATAGGGATATTCGAGCAAAAAATACAAATTGGAAAGTTAGATCTAGAGCAACTTGAGTCTTCATGATCTTCAGATTCTTTCTTTGGAGAGCGTGATATTAATTTATTTACTGATAATAGTGTACGTACTACGTAGTACGTAGGTACATAATAATATAAATCTTTTTTCTGCTTCAGTATAACATACTTAATGAAAGAATAAGATAAAAAAAGACTGATCACTAGCCTCAAAAAAAAACATAAATATTCATGTATCATGACTGCTTATGCTGTTCTCATTAACTTAGAGAAAAGAGGATTTATAGAAACACATTGCAGTACCTAGTCTATGTCAAATAGTAATTTCTAAACGCAAAACGCGCGAGCGAATTCAAAAAAAGAAAAAACAGCACTATCCTGCGCATCTACTATCTAACATCAGCCAGGTGACTGAAAGAGAAAAATCAGACGACTACGTCTGTTGCTGATGTTGATTAAAAATAAAAAATATAATAATGGAGCATAATAGCCCACTCGCGGAGATACGGCGGCCATTTTGAATGCGGCACAACGGACAATTTTCGTACCTATTCCTTTAAAAAGCATAATTACGGGCGCCAAAAGGAACGCAAATAAACAGTCGAGTTTCTTTTTTAATTTTTATTTTTAATTAAAGCTAAGAGGTCCCACTGCGGCGGCGGTTTATCAATCTGAAAAGTGAAATAATTCTAGCTTGAAGTGTATTTGTTGCGTTGAACGATTCTCGATGGATGCAAAATTTAACGTTATCGACACTATCCATACTAATATTATAAATGCCAAAGTAACTCTGTCTGTCTGTCTGTTACTCAATCACGCCTTAACTACTGAACCAATTTGCATGAAATTTGGTATAGAGATATTTTGATACCCCAGAAAGGACATAGGCTACTTTTTACCCCGGGAAATAGGATAGGTTTTATCCCGGAAATCCCTCGGGAACGGGAACTATGCGGGTTTTTCTTTGACTGCGCGGGCGAAGCTGCGGGTGGAAAGCTAGTTGTGTTATATAATATATCAGTCTGGTTTTGTTACGTGTAAGAAATATTTAATGATTTATACATATGGACAGTGGACATGGACCCTTACAATGGTAGTCATACACATTCGCGCTTTTACGAAAACCCACAAGTGTAGTACAACGTTTGCAAATGTTTTATGTGCCCTCTTCATATTGGACAGCGTTGGGCGAATAGAGGCAATCACGATAGTGTAGAGCCTAAATGTCTATCGGCCGGCATTGTAGATGTTTTTTCATAATGTAAATGTTAAAAATATGTAAAGACGATTCAAAAGTGCTTCTAGAAGAAGTCTAATTGAATACATGTTTGAGTTTGTGTTTAATTGCTCTAATGGCGGCAAACGTTGACGATCATTTGTTGGGCCAACGCTGCCCATTATGTAGAGAACACACTACATGAAGGCCAACATTCGTACATTCGTTCGAATGTTTGCATGCACGTAATTGACCCGGGCAAGAACCGATTCAAAAAGGCTTCTATAAGTGTAGTATATTAGTGAGGGTAGATACAAATAATGTCACCGATCGTGTGAAAAATCTAATTGATTGAACAAAATGTTTGAGAGTTTTTTTAGCACCACCATCACACCACTGGCCAAGTGTAGGCAATGATGATTATGATGATGATGAAAGTTATTTCTGTATCACAATGCGAATTTAATATTTATTGATTTTGTTTCGGTTTAGAGACGCGGTCGGAAAGCTACTAAAATATAAATTCTATACCTAATTATTATGCTCACGAGCACATAAACTATGAACTTTCAATCACGTGGTTACCCATCAATACACTGACCGCGCCAGACGTCGCTTAACCCTCATCTCCCTCAACTAGCAACGAGTGCATCAAATATACAAATTGATTGAACCTCCGACCCTATTTCCTCATTGAATATTTTCCTGTTTCATTTAACTGCTGTTTATTTTTATTATTCTTTATAGGAATCGTTAACTAGGTACATACCTACGTAATAAATTTATCATGTGGTCGGTTGTGTGTTTGTAGAGTGCGATCTATGGAATAACTAGAGCTATTCGATAAACCTTTTACGCAAAATATGATGATTTAAGATGATGTAAGTATCGAAACATATTACTGAATAAGATTTTAGTAACTACATGGTGCATGGGTTGACTGTGGGTTCAGTTCCCGATGATTGAAAAACTTTGAGTGATGAAAATTGTGTTTTTCAATTTCTAGGTGTTCATAGATATTGAAATTATGCAGAACGTAGGTATATTCATTTAGAAAAATACCTATAGGTACTATGTCTAAGGGTCTAAAATTCTAAATTCATTTACAAAGATTACATAGTTTGCGACTAGATGGCGTTGAGTGAAACATCGTTACGTGAATTATTTAAAATTAATTCTATGAATATTATTTCATACATAAATCAAAGTCCAATCGTTACTGTTTTATGAACTTTACTATGCATTATGAACTTTTAACGGATGTCGGCTATTTTCCACTAAACAATCCTTGCAAAATTGGCTGAACAGTTTCGGATAAAATTTTCCACGACGATAACTGAATTGACAATAGCGTCACATTTAAGTGTTTCTACACGTTCCAAACCATTTCTGCGTGTAGTATAGTCCATTATTTCCCTACATTACACTTTTACATGTAATAGTGTGATAATAGTAATTGTGGTACGCAATGACCTATTATACTAGTAGACGCGGCATACGCCAACATCATTGCACTAAAAACAGCGTAATTAATACATACCTACTTACTAACGCATTATCACCAATACAGTTGTTCTCTCTTTCACTCTCACGCACGAGACATAATACATGTCTCACTCATGTACTTCGTAATAACAACTGCCGATTAAAATATAAAAAGAACGTCCAGCCACGACGCTGAATGGTGCGTGACTAAGTGAAACTCGGGCACTTAGCTGAGTTTTTTCTTGCCAAAATAGAGAACGGGTAACGTATCTAGCTTTTTTATACATCATAGGTGGTACGAGCTAAAACAATACCAAAAATCAAAACTTACACATCACTACCCACCAAACACGTGGCCAACCGTCAAACACATCACTCAAACATCTACACCGTACACTATCAACAAAAATTAAAAACAAATGCCAAACGAACGCAAAATTAAAAAACCGGCCAAGTGCGAGTCGGGCTCGCGCACAAAGGGTTCCGTAGCAGCAAATATAATAAATTACAGTTAAATCAACCTATCTCAAAAACTATAAGAGATACTTTGATCAAACCAAAAATCGTTGAAAGAGTTAATTAGCATGCATCACCTCTATTTTTTTTAGAATTTTATACCCCGTAGTTATAAAAATAGAGGGGGGGGGACATACTTTTTACGACTTTGAGAGCTGATATCTCAAAAACCGTTCACTTTAAGAAAAATGTTTTTTAGAAAACTTTATATCATTTTAAAAGACCTTTCCATTGATACCCCACACGGGTATGTACATCGAAAAAAAAAATTTCATCCCTCAGTTACATGTATGGGGGGCCCCACCCCCAATTCTTTTTTTTACTATTTAGTGTCATATTTTTGTAGCGGTTCATACAACACATATTCCCATCAAATTTCATCACTGTAGTACTTATAGTTTCCGAGTAAATCGGCTGTGACAGACGGACAGACGGACAGACGGACAGACGGACATGACGAAACTATAAGGGTTCCGTTTTTGCCATTTTGGCTACGGAACCCTAAAAACTACACCACCCAAAAAAAAAAGAAACAAAAATTCGAAAATTCGAAATTCAAACCGCCCGCGCCGCGCACTACACTATGAACACACCGTACACGCGTGCGCGACGCACGTCCGCCAAACACAATTTGCGACGGGAATCGGGATGCGTCCATTGTCCAATCGGCTCGCTTCCCGCGCCGCGTGACGCACGCGTACTCACTAGTCACTATATAGACTCGATATACTCCCCTCGTTGCGAGTTTCAGCAACAGAGAGCGACACGCGGCCGCCATCTTGGATCTCGTGCCGCGTTCACATTGGCCGCGCGTAATGACTCAATATCGTAGATTGTAGTGTACAACGTACGTTACTTGTATTGAGTGGCAGATCATACGTTCCGGTTTAAATCAGCTACTGAATACAAGTGAAGGAAGAAGGATATTGTAATTTAGATAATAACGAGCGTTTCAATTTTGAAGCAAAACCAATCAAAGTTCACGTTTTCCTCGCGACGTGACTGCATAATATCGTAGTTTATTGTACTATATATATTCAGTGGCAGATTTCAAGCAGTTATTACCCAATCTCTTTTCGAATAATATGTAATATAATACGAGCCTTACAGTTTTTGTATACGTAAAAATATATAGCCAGTACAGAAGAAAACTAAAGCAGCACGTTACCCTTATTGAGATAAGCTTTCAATAAAAGTGATCTTAACGATTTTTAATTCTGAGGACGAATTCAAACAGGTAGCGAAGTAGAGCAGCTGTACGTTACACTTATTTACTACATGCATTTAATATCTATAAGACACAAAACCCCAATTTGCCTTCCACAGTCTACTCTACTAGCAAAGCCTGTCTCTACTGTAAACGCCTGATATCATCCCGTGGAATGTTGATTACCGAGCCGAGCTTGCTGATGGAATTCTCAAATGTCGCACGCACGCACACATGCACAAACCCAATTATTGTGTTAATAACCTCATACCGTCATCGTCATGCCAATATTGTATGTCAACTGTCAATCAGCACTAAACGGATGTGCGAATTTCAATGTAACATGTAGGAGACTAATAACTTCACCCGGGTTGACCCGTACTAGATAAGTAGCCTGTGTTACTAGAAAAGTTGTACATCGCTTCCTTGTGTTAAAGATTACTCTATTAGGTCAAACAGTAAAAAAAAATCTTTCCACTTTCTAATGTTAGCGCCTATAAAGTGTTGATATATTTTTACAAACTACTCGCAAATACCATGTTTAATATTTAAGTTTACTTTAAAATCCGAAAATAAATGTTCGCCTACTATGCGATAACATTTGTCATGTCAATAACACGACTGTTTAAACAATATCATTGAATTGAGACGACCGAAATAACAATAAGCCATTAAATAAATAGACAAACAAACACAATGATAAAGCTGTGCTGTTAAACGCGTAGGTTACATAAAGATAAATATTTATAAAAAAAACGTCGAGTTTCGTGTAAATCATTATCGCTTAATTAATGAAATAATAACATTTACTATGGTAATAATATAAAATCACCAAGAACAGCAGGCGTTGTTATCATTGTTTTCATGTACAATTTGAAGTAATACTGTACCTAATTATAGTTAATCTTATGTTTTGTAGATATTTTTTAATCGATTTAAACGTAGAAAATATAATTATAAATGATACTACCTTTTACAAATTAATAAATTAAACCTAAAAACATCATACGTGATACGACATTTCTATGCCAGTTATTATCCCAACCAAACGCTCTACAAGCCAGTCGTCTAGCACGATCAAACGCTCCACCGTGCACCGCTAAATTGAAATCCTACGGGATGAAGGGGGGTAGAATTAAAAAAGTCGCAATCGCGATGACGTCAGGGGGACGTTTGTGGGGTTATAAAAACAATGGATCGAGAGCTAACGATCTAGACGTTCGCTGTGTACAGATATATGTACATACATATGTACATATTTTGTATCGTGGCCCGTGGGTATAACTATTGATACGTTGCGACGTGGGAGTGATATTATTTTTTCAAGTATTGTATTTTGATTTATAATTAAGTGACATAATTTGCATGCTGTTAATAACGGCTGAACATGCTGGAACTCAATTGTTAACATCTATGTATACCATGTTTTTTTGGCAAATAAATTAATTTGAATTTGAATTAATTTGATTCATATTAGAAAATATATTTTAATTAGGTACTTACAAAAAAATAATTGATTTAACCTATATACGTATTACGTACGTCTCTATGATTAGTAGAACAGCCCTATTTTGCTTGAATAGTATTTCTCCTTGCGAAAATATTCCAAAGCATAATATTCATTTTTAGTAAGCTTCGACATATTCAAGGCTTATTTCTAAGAGAAGAATAAGTACCTAAGCTAATATTTATATGTAATTTCGCGGGACAAAAAACTTTTATTCGACTTTGCCAGTTGGCTCTTGTACTAAAATCTAACAAGCCGTTTACGCTACACATCCGAAAAAACCTACATACACACACTTCAAAAACTAAAACCTTATCCTCTTTCTTACGCAGTCGAGTAAAAACAAATCACTTATAGGTATAGACTACAAGCCCGCATAGGAAAAAAATATGGGTCAAATGAACCAC
>CAJQZM010037434.1:4240-41778 GCA_907164665.1 Colias nastes | reverse complement strand
GATATGTTAAATATCATTCTTAGTATCCAGTTTAAGGCAATAATAAGGGGGTTTCTTTAGTTAACTGCCGCACGTATTATAGGTTTTTTGTGGGAGGGGAGGGGGGAGGAGGAGGGGGGGACCCTCCTCCCAAAAGGGGAAAGTTAGGAAACCAATAGTTTTGGAGAAAAATCAATTTTCCTATTCTAACCTCAAAATGTATGGAATTGGTGTAAAATCATTTTAACTAAGCATTAGACGATAATAACAAAAAATTTACGATACATAAGTAAAATACAAACAAGTTGTGTAAACCTACGTAGTTTTTTTATTTGAGTGGGAATCGCCCTAAAGTCGCTTCTGGCGGCAGTTCAAGAGTTAACCTAACACGCTCGTCGCTTCGCTCCTCGCTACCTATTTGGATATTATAAATAAAAGTTTAATAGTTTTTTAACCTACGTAGATTTTTTTTTTGTTTGAGTGGGAATCGCCCTAAAGTCGCTTTTGGCACTCGCCGGCCGCTGCGTAAAGTCACAGTACAGTGAAATGGAACGTCTTGGTCCGCTTTTTTTGCACAACAAAACGGATAAATGCGCTTTTTTCGCACAAAAAATTATTAACTTTAAAAATTAATAACTAAATAACTACAAGTTTCCTAACGATAATATTTTGGAATTACAATCTTACATTACCTAGCTAACTAACAATATAAATATTTCCAACAAATTCGTGCGGCAGTTAACTAAAGCCAACCCATAATAAGTATCATATTTTCAAGATAAACTATCTATTCATTAGTAATTATATTATTGTATTTAATGTATTCCCAATATTCTAAATACGTACGGTATACAAAATATAAGTGTTCATAAATATAAAGAAATACACCTTTTTTGCTTTGTATGGAAAGTAACGAAACGTAAAAGGTATGCTTGCACAAAATTTAAATCCTAGAGCATGGTATAAAACGTGACACCAACTATTTATTTATCAAGTTCTCAATGACGTTTTGTCAGCTGCGTCTAGCATATAGGTTGTTAAAATCACTTTCTAATGTAAAAGCCTTATCATATTGTATATAAATAATGCACATATTTTATGAATACTGTAAAAAAACGAAATTGTATATTTTAATAGTGGAAAAATACTTACTGGACTCCATGAAATCAGATGATTGGTCTCTGAATCATTTACCAATTTCCATAGTTTTCCCAAAAAAGCTGGGACACTAGCTCCTATTTCAACTATTGAACGCATTGTAAAAACCCCAAACTTTTATATTACACTTTATCCGTAAAATTCAATGTTATGTTTTAATAAATTATTTCGGTGAAATACGTATCTATCCACGAATCGCCATTTAATTTACTAACACATAAACACAATAATAAAATTGTATATTGATAGCACACTACAATAATGCGTACTCACACATGGATAGAAAACATTTAGCCAACACAAATATTTTGCGAATTAGGCTCGCGTTCAGAATTACAAATGTCAAAGTAAAGTTATGCTAAGTAATATTCTTATTACAAACAGCAAAAATTCTCCAAAAGCTGTGAAAATTAAAATCAAAATGCATAATATTATGAACTCATGCAGTTTTTTGCCCCATGCATGAACTCTTTAGAAAAAAAAATCAATAAACCTTATTGTGTAGGTCAGCTATACTCTAAGTGCCTTTTCACACTACCCGGCTGCCGGATAGCCGGCGCCGGCTACCCGGTGGTGAAGTGTATGGGCATGGTACATAGCTTTCACATGTACCGGCGTAATCTATCCGGCAGGCGGTTGCCGGGTGCGCGCCGGAACCACCACTGTGCGTCCGGTCGCCGGGCATCGGTTAGCCGGCGGCCGAACTGACAGTGGTGTATGGAACACGCAACTAGCTTTCAGACGCGCCGGCCGGTCAGTCGCCCAGGTACAGTCTGCGAGAGAAAACTGAAAAACCTGTCTCATGTGCTCGTAGATCTGGGAATAATGTATAGAATGCACCTAATGCTTCTCTTTTCATATTAATTGGATGAACCCAATAATTTCTTGATTTTTCTTTCGGGCGCAGATAATTTCGATATAAAAGACACATTGCAATTATTTGTTCACGGTCCATCTTTGAAACTATAGAACGAGACTGTACTATTGTCGGCTCTCTAGCCAATACTGCCGGCATCAACCGGGACATGTGAAAGCTTATTTGACACCGGGTATCCGGCGCCGGCTACCCGGCAACCGGTACGTGTGAAAAGGCACTTAGTGTGTTCCGCGGAACCCTAGGGTTCCGCGATACCTCTGTAGGGGTTCCGCAAGAATTTAGAAAAAAATCAAAACACCTCTCTCTGGTGGAACGTTTTGACTCCGCGGCCGCGCGTAGGTATATTTATTTAGGTATTTATTTATTTGTATTTGTAGAAACATGTGTTACCTAGAATAGCTGGTACAATATCTCATAAGTTTGGTATCAACATGTATACTTGTGTACACTTGGGCGCGCGCAGTTCCTTTGATAAAAGCCGCCTCTGAATTAGACGCTATAGTTGTCAACAAGCGACTTTCAAAACGACGCCTCTCAACAATTTTTGGTGCAAAATCCGTGATGAATATCCAATGCTTTCTTTACCTCTCCTTTCCCTCGTCCTTCCAAAACTTTACTTTTGCGTGTCCCTGTCACGAACACCAAATTTTATGGTCATTCCTTTGCTGTTCGTGCTGCCAAACTCTGGAATGAACTTCCATTAGAAGTACGTCAAGCACAATCCTTAAGGAGTTTTAAACACCTTCTTAAGTCACACTATCTTTCTCTTGCTTAGCTTCTTCCTCTATTTCCTTACTGTTATCTTATTTTCTTTTTTGCTATATATGTATTTGTTCTATATGTTATATTTATTAAATATTTATAATTATATTTTCTCTGGTTATATACTTCTACTATATATTTGTTGTATGTGATATATATTATATACATTGAATATTTATAATTATTCTTTCTTTTTCCCTAACGCCTTATTTTTTGCTCACCCACCTCTTTTTAATATCTCTCGTTACATATTACTTACGGTGGCCTGGAAGAGATCGCTATCTAGCGATAAGGCCACCGTTTGTACACATTATTTTCCTCTTATCTGTACTTTATGTGTCTCTATTTCTTTTGTGTGTGCAATAAATAATTAAATAAATAAATATTTAAATAAATAAATAATGCTTGGCAAAATGGCTCTGAATATTCTTCTCCCGTTCCCAACAACATATTTGTGCGAAACAGGATTCTCAACCTATGCAGCCACGAAAACAAAATATCGGAATAGACTGGACGCCGAACATGATAGGAGACTTCAACTGTCTTCTATCAAACCTGATATCAACCAATTGATGAAAAATAAAAAACAGTTTCATACCTCCCATTAGTTAGATTTTTTCTTTTTTAATAGAATATATTCTATTATTGTATTTGCCATGTGGTAAAGTAAGTAATAATTAGTACCTAAGTGTTACATTGTACTTTTATTATGCTTGTTAATAAAGAATACACTTTTAAAAACTATTGTTTTATTGTAGGGTTCCATCAAGTAGTTTGTTTCCCAAAAGGGTTCCGTCACCAAAAAAGTTTGAGAACCACTGGTGTAGGTTGTTGATTTTGGTATCATTAAAATAGATCTGGTGAGTGGTGACTCTGCTCCATTTATTAAATTATAATATTATATCATTTAAAGCTGAATAGTCAAATAACTTATTCCATTCCTAAAACTATATAGCAATGAATCTTAGCTCTTGGAAAAAAGAATTAAAAAATGTTTGTGTCAACTGTCAACACGTATATCATCATTGAATGCTTTACCGCCTAGCTCATAGAGTTGAATTTTGTACGAGAAATCGAAATTCGAAGTCTCATTTTAATTTTTGACGTTCAATTTGCTTTTGCGTAAAGAATTAATTATTATACTACGTCAACGATTAAAACTACTTATACCTACATGTAAGAAGTGTGTGGTCATTTGAATAGTTTCGTTCGACCTTTGCCTTTATTTGTTCAATCAGCATACTGCGACACTGCGTTCAGTAGGTACCGATACCTAGCGTATGATCTATTCTATAGCTATTCATGTCAGCGTTATAATTGACAAGTGCGGTGCATTAACTGTAAATTTCGCACAATATATTAATAGTGAAACGGAATGGAGGTAATTAAAACTTAATAAAATAGTAATTATTGAATTAATATTTTTTTTATATATTCTAAATTCTAATAAATACAATCTTGTTTTAGATTGAAATATTAAGCGTCGCCGGTTCGAAGCCGATCGGAAAAATAAATGTCAATGATAACGCAGCCATAAAAGATGTAAAAGATAAAATTTATAAGAATTTGAAAAAGTCATTATATCCAGAGCGACAATCTATAAAATTAGAGTCCAAAGGAAGATCATTAAAGGATGAAGCTACATTGAAGTCATTAAATATTGATAATGGGGCTAAACTTTACCTTCAAGACCTAGGTCCTCAAATATCTTGGAAAAATGTGTTTTTGGCTGAGTATGCTGGACCATTATTTGTTTATTTGTGGGCTTACCAAAGACCTTGGATTTTATATGGAGAACAAAGTGCCCCGGCACACTGGTCCGTTCCTAGGTATGTGTGATTTACATTCATTTGCATTATTAATTACTTACCTCACATTAACATTGTGAATTAACATAATAATTTATTTCAGCATTGCTGCACTCTGTTGGTCAGTGCATTATGCTAAGAGATTGCTTGAAACATTGTTTGTGCATCGTTTCTCGCATGGGACTATGCCATTGAGGAATTTGTTCAAGAACTGTTGCTACTACTGGGCCTTTACATTGTACATTGCATATCACATCAACCACCCCCTGTACACAGCACCTTGTAACACATGTGTGTATGTTGGATTAGCAGGTTTTACCGTAAGTATGATTAAATTCCATCTTCCACTAGCTGCTTGTCCCGTGTCCATCTTTGTAGAGTTGTTTTTAGGAGTTTGTTAAATACTAATCCAAATTGACATCCAACAAACTAAATTATTTCAATCCATTCTCGAGTTGGAATGCAACTAGACTTTCTTTTATTTATGAATACTAGATACAGTCATTGATTATGGCTTGTTAGCTCAACGATTATAATTTATTATTATTAATATACAGTCATTCAATTTGGTTGAATAGTAGGTACTAGATAAAAATAAATTTAACAACTATATGTTATATAACCCATTACTCATAATTTAGTATTTGTTCTATGTGATTAAGCAACAAACAAATGGCCAAACATATGATTTTTTAGAATTTATAATAATATGTCATGTTTTTCAATGTGCCTATATAATTTACATGTAGAATAGGGTACAATTAACATTTTACTTGTGTGTAGAGTTAAATACTTACAAAATATTTTAAATACCTACTTTTAATGTAGACAATACATGAATATATTATAAATATTTGCATGTCCTTTCAAGAACCTTGATTAAATTTATATAAATTTAAATTTATAAAGAATAGAAAAAATTCAATCACGAGGCGGGACTCGAACCTGCATCCTTTCGCGCCAAACCGGGGCGGATGCCTAACCAACTCAGCCACTCGTGACCTGCCAGAGCGATCGAATTTATTCTATTCTTTCAGTTTTATGTGTCTAAGGGACACACTTGATTAAATTTTTTAATAATATTTCAAAGGCTTCAACTTTGCATACCTAAAAATAAAACAAGTTTTACAGATTTTATCCATATTAAGGAAAACAAGAAAGCAAGGGCAGGTGTCACTATTTGCTAAATATCTATATCCTTGATGTCCTTTTCCCTTCCTTTCCCTTTCCTCGATAAATGGGCTATCCAACACCGAAAGAATTTTTCAAATTGGACCAGTAGTTCTTGAGATTAGCGCATTCAAACAAACAAACTCTTCAGCTTTATAATATTAGTATTAATTATTTTTAATATTTTCATTTTAACTGGGAGATAAGCTGAGCAGAACATAATATAATATCTAGATGCTAAGGAACTGGTATAAATTTAATTTTTCCCTAATTATTTGACATTGCTATGTTTTACTGGAACACCTTAATTTTTTTTAAGATTTTATTCTATTCTAGCATTGGAATAGTTTAAAACTGTTTATACAGGCTGTTAGTGTCAACACCGTTATATTTGAAACCAGTGGTTTGATTTCACTTATGGAACGTAAATTCAATGAAAAAATTAACTTCTATTAACGTAATGTCACCGGTTTCCGACTAGCCTCCTCTATCCGACCATTTTGATTTTTATTAGATAAAACGTTTAAAATACGCGCGACACTCATGAAACGGATGGCTTTCGATCCAATCACTTATCGTACGTCATTTGTAAAAAATTGGGTTTAAAATTTTAACCGACATTTCGTCAATCCAACAAAAGCTAGGCGAGGGTGTAGTTTGTATTGGATTGAATGCGAAAAAAACATAAAACGGTGAAAATAAACATGTGGATTTTTACGCTAAATACTCTGATAAGTTTGTGGTTAATTTACTTTAAACGTTTTATTGGTGTTTTAAATTATTAATTTTAAAATATAAATGCAAAGATAGCGTGTTTTTATACGTTTTTTTGGACAAATAATTATGGACGGAATGAGGAGCTTGTCAAAATAACAACATTCCGAAATCCGACCGAATCTGTCGGTAAAAGGAATTTCGCACTTTTTAAAAGAAGGTAATTTTCTATTATGCATGTTGTTTTGTGGAGGTTTCGTATTAAGTTATTTATTCTAAACGCTATGCTTACATACAACACCTGTATGCGACCAATGCTAACTTTAATGGATTATTAATTGTAATATTCGTTTTAACTGACACTCTTTTTTGATTTTTTTGTTATTCATTTACAAAGACCGGTCTGGTTTAAAAACCCTATATTTTACGTTTATGACACATAATTGCATAACTACGAAATTGTGAGATCTTTATAAGTGTACATATGAAATAGAAATGAACTAAAAATGAATATCTATTTCGGTTTAGAGGCTTTATTACGCAAATGTAGGTTTGGTCGGAATCTAGGTGCGATTTATTTCCCTGTTTCCGTCCAACTGGGTTGCTTTTGCTTGCGCTGTGCTTGAGTGAAATTGCATGCGTTTATTTCAGGTCATCATCATGAGTGATAAAAAAGAGGCTGAAGTATTCTCATTAGCTGAAATAATACTTTTGGTGAAATGGATTTTAGAATTGGGCAAAGTAGTCAATGGGACATTCTAATTTAGTGTGGATGACCAGTGAGGCATTTTATGAGTTTGAGTTTGAGTAAATGTAATTTTAAACTACTACAGTCTAACATAGAGTTAGTTTTTGTTATTATAATAAATGCTCAAATATTATTTAAAACTAGCGGTCCGCCCCGGCTTCGCCCGTGGTACATATTTAAAATTTCTCTCCATAAGAACCAGATCCTCGTACTTCAAGTAATATAATAAAAAAAGAATTATCGAAATCGGTCCACGCGTGATGCAGTGAAAAGACGAAACGGGTTTTTACGAATTTCCATTGTATTTCTATTATCATAAAGTTGATTTTAGTAGAAAATATTTGGCTGGTCGGAATCTAGCTACTCAGTGGTCGGAAACACGTGTATTTGTACTCAGTCGGTCGGAAAATGGTGCTTTCAGTTAATTTCCAGTCGTGACAGTTAAAATCCAAATTTAGGTAATAAAAAGCCATTATGAAATACAATTATGTGCATATTTTAAAATATAAGTTCGTAATCTTTCATAATATCAGTTTTTCTTATGACCTCTAGAGTATTTAATTTATCTTTTAAAGGATTCATTTAGCCGTATCAATCAGTGGTCGGAATTCGGTGCCATTGCGTTATTTGTTTTCTATATTTGACATTGTAGCATTTTTATTCATCACTGGTTGTACTCCTAATATGTTTGGTAAACAATGTATGGGTTAAACTTATGGTAACGTCAACATATTGACCATGTACAATTCCATACTTTGATAACACATAAAAAATCATTACTTGTGTAATGACTTGTTTTTCAAAGTCAAAGGGCTCTAAATCTCTTGTTTTACAATCGATTGAGGTATAGCAAAATGATGACGAACATATATTATGTATTGATTTATTTAATCAGCTATTGATAATTAATTTGAATACAGAGGTTAATATTACATCCATACTGTTTAAGATCAAAAACTCTTAACCAAGCAATTCAACTGTTTCAGATCTGTGAATTGGGTAACTTTAGTATTCACATTTTGCTGAAGAACCTGCGACCTCCAGGCACCAAAGTGAGACGCATCCCTGTGCCCGATGGCAATCCCTTCACACAGCTATTCAACTTTGTCTCCTGTCCTAACTACACCTACGAGTTTGGATCTTGGCTCTTCTTCACTATTATGACGAAATGTGCTCCAGGTAAGTCATTATTTTTCTAATGTTTGTCTCTATTGGTGTAAACCTTATTTATTCAATTTTTCCTATTTTAAAATATGTATGTATATGAGACAGCAGACATTTAAAAAAAATATTCGCCACAAGAGGTTGAATTCAGTTTCATTAATTAATGCAAGTTTAATTTACAATAAAAAATGATGATGATCCTACTTATTGTGGATAATAAGAATTGAAGGTGAATTGAGGTGGAAAAAAAATGAATTTTCGAGCAAACATTCTTAAAATTTTTGAACATATGTACACGTATATTATAGGTATAATAATCATGTAAGTATAAATTATCATAATCATATGTGAATATGTATTATTTTCAGCTGGAATTTTCGCAGTGGTGGGTTTGTATCAGATGTCAGTTTGGGCGCTCGGCAAGCACCGCAACTATAAGAAGGAATTCCCAGACTACCCTAAAGGACGCAAAGCCATCTTGCCTTTCATCCTTTAAGTCACGGTCTAACCAATACGAGCACAAGTGCTTTGTTTAATTATAAAAATAATATAATTCGTTAGGAACGCGTTGAAGTAAGCGTTGAAGGTTAACAAGTTTCGGTAATTATATCGATCGTCACGTTTACATAATTTAATGTTAATCCAGTAGGTGACGGTACTCTTGTACGCGCGTGTTACATGTAGTTTATTTAAATGGTGAATGTTATAGGGATTTTTTCTTGTTTTGTCTAGTTAGAAATGCTAATGAGAATGAATAATTGCGTTCAATTATGTTTCTTTCGTATGATTATGTTGCAATATTATTTTTTTATGTATATGATGGGTTATATGAAAACAATAATTAAGGTCATATTCAAATTTTATATAATATACAAGGATAACAACAAGAAAACTATAGTTTAATTAACGTTCGCACCAGGTCCCTCATCTTTTTCCGGTTCATCTAAACACCGCATTTTCCCGAGCAATCTTTCATTTTCTTCCTTAAGGGCCACAATTATTTCCTCACGTTCCTGAAACATGTTTAACATAAAATCGTTATTATTGAATATTATCATTTATCCGGTCACCTTATTTCATTACAGGCATAAGAAAAGCAAAAATATTACATAACAATGAAATCAAAGTTATCTTAAGTCACAAGGAGGACATTTGCGAATAATATTTATCACTATACAACATTATCTTTAGGTATCAATATACGTAATTACACGATCAGCGTAGTAACACTGCTGTGGTCATTTTAAAGGTCTTATCTATACGTGCGAGTGAAAACCACTAGGACACCACGTTTCTGCTATTATCTAATACCATAGTACTATTAAATGTTGGTACAATACTTTTATTTGTACTACGAATGACGGTAATCTTCAAACTTATCTATTTATTAGTATTAATATGTACTAATTATTTTAGTTATTTTGGAAAAACTAAATTGTACCTCAATTTTTTGCTTAAACTTTTCATCAAGTTTCTCTCTGTCTTCCGTGACATGTTTCAATTTAGCACGTGCTGTGGCGGGTGGTATGTATCTCGCCGAGAGACCGAGTATAGATTCCATTTGAAAACATCTTGTGCGGGTAGATTTTAATTCCGTGCGTAAGTTGTTTATTTCCGTTAGAAGAGTACAATTCTCCTGTAATATTGGAATGATATTTTATCCGGGTTATAATGTATTTATAAAATAACACTTTCTTTATATTCTATATTTATAAGTAGTTCTAAATTTATTTGAAATCTAGAAATATGCATGAATTAAGGAAACGTTCGTTGCGGTCAATGCCGGGTCAGCTAGTTAACATTAACTAAATTAAAATATGCGTGAAATAAATAACTAACGTCCATAATTTTTCCAATGTCACTTTTAGATCCGTCAAGGGATTTAGATAGTTGCATTTTTAATGCTGCAACTTGCTTCTCGAGGTGGTCGCGCTGTCGGTTGAATTCACGTATCGCCTCGTCTTCTGCTATGCGACTTCTCACAAAATCTATATCCTCCACGTACTTATGGAATAGTTCCTGGTACAAAAAAATTAAAAATATAGTAAAATCACGTGATTCGAATAAAATTTCTTTGTGAAAGTGTACCACACATCGATTTCTCGCGAAACGTAAATTAGCAAACGTTGCTCTGCTAATTCACTTTTATTAATGAAAATTGTATAGAAAGTAAAAATTATAAATTTATTAACCTTAACATTTAATTTTAATTTCATTGGATCTTGAAAATTCGCTGTCATGTTGTGAAGGTCGATTTTTATTTTCTTAAGTGTATTTTTCAATGTTAAATTTCTTTCCGCTTCCGTCACGAAATCTTTCTTAGCCGATGATAATTTTTCATTCAGCTGACTGATTTTAAGCTCTGAAATTAAATAACATGATATTATTAAAGTGCTAATAGTCATATGCGTAGGTTTATTCTATACTAGCGGTCCGCCCCGGCTTCGCCCGTGGTACATATTTCGCAATAAAAGGTAGCCTATGTTCTTTCTCAGGGTCTAAAGATTGTCTGTGCCAAATTTCATCAAAATCGGTCCAGTAGTTTATGCGTGAAAACCATACATACATACATACATACATAATATAACAAACCTTTCCTCTTTATAATATTAGTATAGATTTAGTGCACTAATACGTGAATAGGTAAACTAAAGATTGATATCTACTACCTACTACTAAAAAATTTAATCGTGTTTCTACATTTAAATTCATTAAAAAAAATAAAACAGGTAGGTAAATGAGAAAAATACTACAAAATTATTAAAGTACCTAGCATATTATCGAAAGAAGTGTCGAGGTGGTAATTATATCTACATGTGATATTCAATTTATGCTACTAGTAAAGTATATTATATTATCTGTGCCTATGTACCTATGTATGTGCCTATCAAATTTTAAATGATTTGTGCGCAATAATTTATAACAAAAAAATTACAACTGAAATAGTTGAACTTTATTTTACCACGGAAGGCCTTTTGCTTTAGTAGAGTTTCTAACGATACTTCCAACTCTAATATACGTATTTTTTTCTCTTTGATTTCACGTTCTAACGGTGCTATCTAAAGGAACAATTAACAATTAATTGTCATAAATATAAAACAGCTGTAATTTTTTTATCAAACGGTGACCAGGTGATAAACTAGCTTTTAGATGCGTTTTTAAGAACTTCATACCAAGATCATGTTTGACATTGAGTAATTTTAGTTCTTCATTTTCCATATCTTCAATTTGTACTTTTAATTCACGTATAGTACGCTCTTTGGGCTCAATCTACGTATCGAAAAAATATAAATATTCATCTATAAAGTTCGAGAATAATTTCGAAAATAAAATATCTTACCTGATTTTTAAGCTCTGTAATTTTAAAGTTCAATACGAATTTGTACTTTTCCAGTTCTTGCTTTTTACGTTTTAGTTCGTAAATCCTTTTTTCTTTATCTTGAATCGTATTATCTCTTTCTGATATTTCTTTCTTTAAATCAGCGACATCTCTTTCCAGAGTAGATATGACTTTTTGAAATTGTTTGTGCTCGGCTTTAAAAAAAAAT
Source organism: Colias nastes (assembly GCA_907164665.1). Taxonomy (NCBI): domain Eukaryota; kingdom Metazoa; phylum Arthropoda; class Insecta; order Lepidoptera; family Pieridae; genus Colias; species Colias nastes. The sequence continues at coordinate 29,850 of CAJQZM010037434.1, read as the reverse complement.
AAAAATTTAGTTATGCATGCATACCAAAAAGGAATATATACTATAAAACATTTTAGTATACTTCTTTTTCAGATAATTTTTGCTTTACCTTTTAGTTGCAACACTTGATGCTTAAACTCATCAATTTCTTTGTTTGCAGAAATCAATTTTTTCTTCATAAGCCCCGTCTCTCCTTTGAGCCTCACATTTGCGTCTTTCTCTTCTTTCAGTTGCACTTCGTAAGCAGTTCTAATTTCTATTATTTCACGATCAGCATCCTCTTCAATGGACGATTTGATTGTTTCATGTTCCTTTTTTTCCATATCAGCTTGTTCTTGCAGCTAAACATACGGTTGAATAAAGTTTTAATAAACATACATCAGTTAATAATCTTGTAATTTGTTTATTAATGGATACCTCTTGTAGAAGCAAATCTTTTTCCTCTAATTTTACTTGAAATGAATGATTTAATTCACGTAAAGCTTGTCTTTTACTTTCAGCTAAGTCTTCTAGTCTTTGTTCATATTCTTTTCTCATTCTTGCCGTCTTATCTTCTAAACTCTGTAATGATATTGGATTAAGAAAATAGGTGTTTTTACAATAATAGCGCAATAAGTTACCCACATGGTTATTACTTACCTGGTATCTATCATATTCGCTGATGAGTCTAATATTGAAGTCAGCCTCTAAAGCTTGCAATGTTCTTTCATGTCCAGACCGCAGCTTAGCAATATCTTGTTGTATCATACCAATTTCGTGAGTATGTTCATTTTCCATTTGCTAAAAAACAAGGCCACCTTTAACAAAAACGTCTTCAACGCTCTATAATATTTATAGGGATTTAATTATACCTCATTTTTTTCTTTAAGTTCTTCAATCGCAGCGCAATAACCTTCGTGTACTTCTTTAAGCTTTTCAGCCTGCGTTGCCTCAGCTTGTCGAAGTTGATATGTGTGTTCAGTTTCTAATTCACTCATACGTGTGCTGAGCAACTGTAATATAAATGTATTCATTTTAAATCAGATTTTTCTCAAACAAGAACAATTTCAATTTCAATAATACCGACATTAATACTATTGATCTTCTCTTGTAAATCCTTTTTACTGATAAGAATTTCCTTTGAGTATGCAAAGTCTTTATCCAGAGCAATAGCTCTGCCGTCCGCATTAGTTAATCTCCACAAGCAGATAGAAGAATCTTCTGCTACTGAAACTAATGTTTGATCATCATACGCTAAAGCAATGCTTGTTATTTTCTTGTTATGCATGTGGAATTCGTTAAATATAGCTTTGTCCAAAAGCGGCAATTGTACTGCAGTCACGCCACCGGATCCTCCAGTGATAAATAGCATCAAGTCAGAGCGAGATAGTATGATTGTGTCAAGTCCACATCCGATAAGACTTAGGTTCCTTCTTATTGTGTTGGCGCCGATTTCTTTTACTTCACCGTCACTTCCCACACCATACGTAGTTTTTCCGTTACTGAGACAATAAAAATAATTAGTATATGTCATAAAATTAATATATGCAGAAATACAAAGATCTCTATTACCTGTTAACTGTGCATGCACTAAATTGATTAGTTTTTAAAATAACCTCTCCAACTCGTTGGCCTGAGGACATGTTCCATTCATAAACTGCTCCTTCAGAGCCACAGGAAACTAGCGTTAAATCATTTGCAGACCACGCCAGGCAAGTAATCTAAAAAAAAGTATTATTTACGGAAATAGCGATAGGTATGTATTTTAAGTAATGATTACGTCCGCGTCATGATACGTGTACTCACTTTGCCATTGTGACCTTTTAAATTGTATACATTTTGAAAAGAAATTGACGAGAATACTTGAATGATCTGCCCATTAACAGCTGCGAACATGTGCCCATTTGTACTGAACTTTGCACGTTTGCAATTGCGTATTGGAAATTCTCGCATCACTTCGAAGTCGTCGATCAACACTACCATAAATCTAAGTTTATCAGAGAATCCCACTATTGCAAAGAGTCCTGAAATAAAGCCAGTTTTATAAAAGTATACGTACACAATTGGTATATGTAGCAAAAAAAACTAAAATAAACGTAAACAATTACCAGAAGGATGCAACGAGACACAATGGATCTCCTCCTGATAGAGTTTAATGAGCTCTACGTCGTCTGTCATATAGTTCCATATTCTAATACTTTTATCCTGTTCACCAGACGTCATGAATATCGGCTTCCATGCGCACATTGAGAGCGAATTGATACTTCCGTAATGCATTGCTGGACCGAGCTCGGTAAACGCAATTTCTGGATTCTGCACACAACAAATATGACTTAATCTATACTAATATTATAAAGAGGAAAGGTTTGTATGTATGTATGTATGTATGGTTTTCACGCATAAACTACTAAACCGATTACAATGAAATTTAGCACACATATAGAGGGTAACTTGGATTAACACATAGAATAGGTTTTATCCCGGAAATCCCACGGGAATGGGAACTATGCGGGTTTTCCTTTGAAAACGCGGGCGAAGCCGCAGGCGGAAATCTAGTTGAATATAAAGACATTTGAGTATTATATTGAAGTTATTTTTTACAATACCTGAAGCATATGTTGTCCAAATAGTTTAACATAATAAAGTTGTATTCTCAAAGTTGTAATCAATAATGTCTCTTGATTGGGATCTATTGCTATGTGCTGAATAGCATCGAGTGGAGACCATAATGGATGTTCTCTGGTATGTCTGCAGGATTATAGAGGTTGAGAGTATTGTTATTAATTCAGAAAAGAAGAATATTTATTTCACAACACAAACGAGGAGTATTATGATTTGTATAAGTATAAACTCGAAAAAAGAAGTGACATTTTTCAGGGCGACACATATACAGGTGAGTTTTTAAAATAGGCTTGGATCGTAATCTATTAATAGCGAAAAATACTCAAAGACCTATCGAGACCTGAAATTTATGTAAAAAATTCCATCGTTAAACAGGAATCGAACATCGTTATATACGATAACGCAAAAAAAACATTGTTGATAATGAAAAAAACGTTCTAATTAACATCGAATTAATTGTGATTCTATAACTAAAGCAACATGCGCAGGATTTGTGCATTAAACAACTTTTTACTATCACATACTTATAGGAATTTCTGGATATACGGAAGAGATTTCTTTTTCTCCAATGGTGAGGCGTTTCCTTTTCGAACATGTGTACGTAACCTGGTCCGCATGCATACGCAAATCCTGTAAGAAATAGGTACAATATTTTAATTAATAACTTTACACTATTATTTTTACAATCTTACTTTTTTACAAAATGATGATCTTAAAAAGTGTGCAGTAAATTTAACCTTTACAAGTGACTTGCATATATTTAAATTGTATTCTAACTGTACATTTAAAAATTATTCAGGTATTCCATTTTACGTTAAGCTTGGTTTCATGAACTCTAAATACCGCTAATACGATCGGTTTTTTTTACTTTATATAAATTAATACATTGCATGCACTTATAGTTTACATAGTATCAAAGGGATCGGAAAATAAATTGAACCTTTAGGAAAATTAACGAAACACGTAACAGGGTGTGTGTCGGTATGAGTGGATCCTTGGTCGCTGCTACTCTCTTGCTTAGTAGAAACACTGGTCTTATCACCTTCATCTGCTCTGTAAAATTATGTATTAATTTACCACTAGTATAGTAAATTATGAATTTTCAAGTGGCTTAAGGAACAAGTCTTGTTTGTGTCCCTGTCATCTATTCAGTACCGATATAAATTAATAAGTAATGCATACTTCGAAATTTGTTCAGGCAAAAGTACCCTATCCTGAATAATGCCTGAACATTATAAAAGGATTAGGTGCTTTCAAATAAATATAAATGAATACATAACATTTATTTTTTCAGTAAACATCCCGTATAAAGGTTTGAAAAATAGTATAAGTAACAATAAATTATAATCTTACTCGGCTTCAACCTTCTTAAGAGACATTTCCGTAACATCAAATGCCTGGAAGATACAGTTCTGCCTCAATTCACCGTTCTCCACCATCATAATAACTCCGTTATCCGTTCCGAACATTATGCGATCCGGCGTTAACCACATGCAACTTGTTATGTTTATCTGCTTATAAAAAATTGTCTTAGTTCACTCATTTAAACCAGCATTATATGTGCTATTCGAGATAATACAATACAAGTCTCAGGTGTAAATCAATCTGTCCATTTATGTTAGTTTTTATAGCAAAGGATCAAATCAAATTAGTAATACATTGTTAAATTTCAAACCTTCCGGACTTGTGAATCTGTGTGATTTAATACATTAACATGTTATGAATAAACTAACATATTCTAATAACGATATTATCCAACAATTAAAATCTAAGATAAAACTGCTTGAACTGAACAATTCTAATTTCTATTTGTCGTAAGTAGTATCTAGTTTGACTCACGTTTTCTGCTTTACACCAACCCCACTGACGCCATACCGTTTCGGATACGTTCATGATACGAAATGTGTAAGGTCCAGTTATAACTACAAGAGTGGCATCCGCAGGATTACATTGCACCTATTTAGATTTTAAATAATGAAAAAATATATAAAATCTGAAAAGAATACTCCAAAATACGAAAAGGAAACTCACGCTTTCAACAATCCCTTGACCACTAGGATTTTGCGCTTTAGCATGACTTTCTACTTTACCCTTATCCCAGTTATAATAATACAAATACCAATCCGGCTCTCCTGTTATAGCGACAAGGTATTTAGAGTCAAATGTAAATTGCACACAAGCAAATTCCCTTGCAGTTGAATTTTCGAATGGTACGGTCAATATTTTCCGCCTCTTATATGTCGTTAAATCATAAATTGTTATGTAGGGTTTTTGGCCCTCTTCGGCTATTTCATTAAGGGCGAGCCAACGCCTAAAGGGGAATAATCAATTAAACAATGATCGTTTTCACGGAAGTTACGAATAATGTTTAAATACCTATCTAAACCTTGATGTAATTTAGGTAGGTAGGTACGATAAGATTAAACCATTAACCACAACTACAATTTTCACAACTACACCCTACCTGTTAGGTGCTAATACGAGGGACTTGATTGGCTTGTGTTTGTCTTGGAGCCTAATAAATTTCTGCTTCTTTTGTAAGTGGTTATGTATAACAATCACTCCACCTGCAGGGTATATTATTTCCGAATCTGTCAAGTAATGTGCATTGTACCTAGAAGAAAAAAATATTGCTTTCCATTTGCGGCAATATATTTACATTATGTATTTATTAAGGAATGTGTTATCTTACTGAATGTCAGTGCGTAGTCCATAAAAAAACCTTGCGGAAATGTTTGGCGGTGTTGTAACAGCCATAACAATAAATTATAAAATAATAAAGAAGAAGTATAGAAAACAATCTTCACGTTCAAAGATATTTCAAGAATTGCTTATTTGTTTACATAGTTTCCATGGTAGCTTTGAAATGGATTAAAAAGTAGGTCAATTACCTATGAGATATATATTTATACCAAATTTATACCAGTCTAAAGGGGGGAATTCACTAGACGGGCATGTCCGCGGGCAAGCCTGCAGGCAAGTCCGACGGGCTTCGCTACTATCATGTCTGTGCTTTATCAGTCAGTGTAGTACTGCCGCGGGCGGTCTGGCAGACTGCCCGTTGGAAGTCCGCGCGATCTCATTTTGTCTGCACAGGCACCGACAGGTCGGAGCGTCTATGCTTAGTCCAGGCGGCCTGTGGACAGACCTGGCAGTGACAGCAACCCAAACAGACGTCCGCTTATTATCATTAGACGAGTTGTGGAGTATTTTTAATTTAAAATGACTTTTAATGAGAAAAAAATATTCTGGGAAGAATTTATAGCTGAATACAAAACTTATCCATGTTTATGGAAGGTAAAAAGCAAGGAATTTATGAATAGTGAAATGCGTAATACCGCCTATCGATATTTGATTGAAAAATGTAAAGAAATTTATCCCGGAGCTGATTTAGCGTATGTTAAAAAGAAAATAGAATCCCTAAGGAAGCCTTTGCATTGCCATCTTGCAACACAACTAATAGCGAAGCCGTTCTAAAACAAACTGAAGAGTCACGGACAGACTGCCCGCGGACATGCCCGTCTAGTGAATTCCCCGCTTTAGAATAAAGGCGAAGAAAATCAAGAAATTAAATATTTTTAAAAGAATATAATTAAATCTCTCATGACTCATCATTATTCATTTCCGCTCAATTACCGCAATTTATCAGATTATTTCCTACCTATTTTTTTGGAATATATAATATTAAAATAACTTGATATACCTACATAGGTAAGCTAATAGACTTTTGAAACACTACTAAAGTTAATATCATTAACTAATACATCTTCCCGATTGCGTGTCCACGTGTCATTTAAATCACGTAAGAGTTACCTACGTGGAATTGTAATAATTGCTGCAAGTTCCATTATAATCGAGAGTCCTATTGAAAACAAACAACTATACTTATTTAATATTCAAATCCATAAAAATGTGAAGTTCAAGCGTGGTTCAAGCAAAATGCGCATCATTTATTCCGTGTTTGCCATTTATCTCGAGTCTATATTATGATTGGTGCTCAATGTCATCTGTAGTAGAGCATCCCATTCCATCCCATTTGCAATTTCCGAGGTAAGTCGCTGCTTCCTTTTGTAGCACACGCTCGAGTCTTCTTATTAACTCATCTAGCCACTAGCTAATCTTTGCACTTCACTTGGAATTAGATTATATAATATAATCAACACAGGTACCGGAAATAGGAAAGACATTTAGTATGGAGCTCTGACTTCGACGATTCGATCATTGAAAATAAAACAGGTACCTACCTATATCTTCTAATTAAGGTAACAAACGACCATTGATATTATGTCATGTATATGTGCACTTTTCACCTAAATTTCACTGTCTATACACTAAAACAGAGCATTATTAGTGTAAGACTAAATTCGGTATGTTTATTGTTAGACTAAAATTTTATACGTCTAGTTCAAAATAAAGCTGACAACATACCAATGCAGAATTTTTGTACAATAAAGTTTTGGACGATTTACGTTCACATCGACTTGACTTGACTCCACGACGATTTTGGTATATTTGAATCTTGCCAAAGAAGTTTCACTTCTGACACGAGTGCTCGGAACACACGCTCTTTAGTGCTCTAAACTCTAAAGTGAAAATGTAAATGCAAATAAAATTACATTGGAAATGTTTTGCTCTCTTTAGTATAATTAGGGCCATAGCAATTAGTAATGCGGACCGTAATCGATGAATAATTTGTACAGCTGAGAATCTAGACTTTGGCACTGGTGCCCTCGTTTTACTTATATTACTTTTATTTGCACAACCTTTCAAAACAATGACGACTTTCGTTTTACAGTTTAAAAGGACCATAATATTCATACAATTACCAGAAGAAAACTACATAGATAAAGATTCTTATCTATAACAGCTGTAAGTCTACTCTCCAATAAAATAAGGAAAATACGCATACTTAAATACAGGTCGATTAATCAATAGGTATTTATTTGCTAATCATATTTATTTGTTACCGTTCCTTGTTTGTCACTCGGGTAGGTACACGGTATCAGTCCTTTACGTAAGTAGGTACTCAGACATCAATTTATACTGATTCTATTTCTACATAAATATATCTAGGTATGGCAGTATGTATTGATAACATTCATTAAACCGGTGACCCAGTCAATGAATTTGCGATACGAAGCGCAATTAATAGCGCAATGCATCGACTTCTGAGCTGCGTTCAACCTACAGTCACCTACAGGCTACAGTACACATTGCCCTGACACTTAGAACTCTTGTGGACCTCAAATAAATTGTCGCCTTGTTACATTGACTGTCGGAGGTCACTAGCCTGTGTATTCATTTAGTTTCTTGAATAATATAATAGCCAATATACACATACTTATAGAACGCATTATTCCATTGCAATGAGAATGTTTCGTTTATTGTATTAATGAGTGCATCGCAGATGGCAGAACAATGTCTTTTACAGCGTTAATTGAATGAACAAAAACAAAGAATGACTAAGACGTTTTGTTTAATGGCCTTGCGATAAAAATATATTTGTTTTCACTTTCACATGAGCTCTTGAATTCTAACTATATGCTCTTGAAAAAAAAATATTTGCAGGACGCTTCACGGTAGAGATTGACATGTTAAGATACCGAGGATTTTCCAAAATTATAATTTATCCACAATCGTAACTCGTGACGCTCTATACAAACATTTGTAATAAAGATAATTTTTACGGCGCGATTGGTTGTTTAAAATAGAGTCTGTCATCACATACCTATGACACAATCACAGACTTTGTAAGAAAATCGATCCTCGATATGTCGTAATGTGCCGCGCTTATAAAATATTCCGATATAACTTACAATAATTGGACTTTAATAAACTTGAAACAATTGGGTTCACTTTTTTTAGTAGTATAGGTACGTCTACATAACTGATATTTTTGTATTATAAGGGGATGTTAAAGCTGGATAAAATCCTGAACTCCATACCTTGTATAGCTCATTAGTTATTTCGATACTTCGTAGAAGTTAAAGTATACTTATGTAACTTGAGGGCTTTGTTAAATTATTCCACCTTTAGCTCGACCTTCGCCTTTTAGAGGGTGACGTTTGTTCATTTCTTATGTAGGTTTGTACCTATCTTACCTACCTACTAGCCGCAAATGGCTGACGTCATCAAAATCGTGAATTAACAACATCGGTGGCAAACTGCAAACATACCTACATAGTGTCTGTTTACACAATACCTGCCGTCTAACCTAATTTCTCCTCAGTTTTGTGGTTTGTTAACGCGTACATAATAAAAAATTAATAGCAAAGCAATAAGAAATCGTGTTCTTAATGGCTTTGTGCAGTTATTTTTATTAAAAGTAATTAGTTGTACAGTCATTCGATTGCATTTACGAATGGATTTTGTAATAAAGTCTGTCCTCATGCATGCTGCATCAATAGACGAGTGTATGTTTAGTTGAGATATGATAGCGGTGCGATACATGCCGCGGCCCGCGAAGACGGAGTTCCGTGACCACGAGCCTCGAAGCTGAATCGCTGACAGTGCTGAGTGGCCGTGCTCGCTACCGAGTGCCACCAGTGCGCCTCCGACCGCGACGTAGAGCGCCACGACGTCGTACATCGATCTTATTTTCTACCGCGAAAACAAACTCACGCAATTATCTTGTAGCGATAACACGATAGAACGCGCTATCAGTTCGTGATATCTAGCCAGTGTGATAAGCGATAAAAGGCGAAGTGGTCGACGCCTGTATTCTGTGTTTCCTATTATGTAAAAGTTTATAGTGTCGGTAAAAGAAAATATGACTACCATGGCGGCTCCGAAAAAGACGATCTCGGTTTACGACTACCCAGAGCATCTAAATCCGTTCCGAGAAGAAGATAATCATAATAAGATTAGGTTCTGGACGATCGGCCGCAAGAGTAGATCAAACAGTATCAGCTTTACTGGGATCAAGGAGTTAAAAAATTCGTGGTAAGTGCAGAACACGTATCTAATTTACAAACATAACACAGTGCCAAATTGGTTGTAGGAAGTTAAACCGTGTTCTTTGGTACTTCTGTAGTCCGTGATGTAATGAAAATGATATCTTAAATCAATATTTAAGTAATCCAATATTCATAGTTGCACGAACGAGAGTATTCTGTTGAGGAAAACTTTTGTGGTTAACAGCTCTATATGAGAGTAGAGTATAACAAGTAACCGCAGTAAGAATTAGTGTTGCCTTTCGATGTATAAAATTGTAAGTCACTGTTTGTTTATCGACAGAAGCATATTATTCTTGTATTAATAATGTATGCGTATGGATTTATATCCGGTTATTAATAACTGCAGTCAGTGCGTCACCTACTCTTTAATACAGTTTGATGTTCAGCCTTGAACATTGACTAGTTAATTTCAGATGCAATTAAACTTTATTTCAGTATGTTTACGTTTTATAGCGTTTTGAACAGTCCTGTTATAGATATGTGTAAGACAATTATTGTCGAATAATATCTCATTAACATACAAGTAACTGTAATCTTTGAAACGAAGACACGTGATAGGTATAAAGGAACTACTTACATTTGTTTACTCGTGTTTTTATAATTTTATTTTTATATTTTTTTCTTTCTCATGATCATTGAAGTTAATACTAAATACTAGTAGTAGTAGGCCTGGCGCATCGAGGGTTTCGTAAAATTATTCAACATTTATTATAAGTATTATAAAAATATCTCACGAATAACGAGGGTAACTATCATCTTTTAATTACCTACACTATTACTAATGGATATACCTACTTACTGCGTAACTACTTAATATTGGTGGTCAAAGTGTTTCTGTTATTATAATTACTAATTATAATTGTGTACGATATTATTATATTGTGGGAAGAATAACACACTACACAATGATTCATTATATTATGATGAAGCAATCGTGTCATACTTATTTAAATAAATACCTTCTAAGTATGCTGCAAACAATGACATGCACCCAAAAACACTGTTTACCTGTACCTATCTTACGGCTTATTTAAAAATATATAATTGATAGATTATCTCAACAATTACATATCTAGGCCAATATTTATGATTTATTGCAAGTATATTGTCGGGAAAGTACCTCTCTACCTCTCTACAATACAAAACACCAAAGTTCGACCGGCTCTTCGATGATAACTCTTCCTAAAAGTTTGTATACTTTTAGAGCAAAGGCAATTAATTACCTACTCGCATTCTTGACAATAAATTTCGTTCTATCACGTAAATTTACATTATTCTATAATTGCACAGATTTTTCCTGCTGGTCCAATGTGCTGTTGTGGTACTTTATTTTAAAAAAGGTTGTTTGAGCTTCTCATGTACATTATCGAGCATAAGAAGGTGCCAATTATAATGAAAAAGTTCTTAAAATATACTGAATTTTTTAATATTTTAAGGACTCTCTATATTTTATACGATCTGGCCAAATATGGATGACCAAATCGTGAAACATTGACGATTTAACGATCTGATCAAACTATGTTGGCCATTTCATGAAATGCGACCATTTCGTGAAATGATCAATCATTTCATGAAATGAGCAAATCTACGATATGGCCACGACATTTACATGTTTATCATGTATGAACGACCTTTAGAAGACTGATTTAAAAAACTAACTAGAATCTTGATGGTTAATTATAGTTTCCTTCCTTTTTATTAACCCACTTCAAAAAAAGGAGAAGATTATCAATACGGCTGGTATATTTTTTTTTCAATAGAGTTCCAACTATATAGAGACACCACGGTTACAGTAAATTTGAAACTAAATGATAGAAATGTATTTCGATTACTACATACACCTGTAAGGTGTAACCTATATTATCGATTTTGGGTTGTAACAAGTTATAACACAGTCATCTTCATAATTGAAACAAAAGAATCGATATCGACAATGTAGAGCAAACGCTTATTCTGCATTCCAGAAATACTTATCTTATTTAATTATATTGTGGTGTTCTGTAGGGATTTTAGGAAAATATTGATTACAAGAATACCTAACAAAAAATATATGGATGAGCTTTGAATTTTGATACATTATGGATAAACTGGCTGTCAGCAAGGAGGAGGACATATACCTATAAAATTATTATAATACTGACTGTTGTTAATATTGTAAAGTTTTTAAATTTAGATACTCAAAGAAATACTTATTCTTAAGTGTAGAATACTTAGAACCTCATTTTATATACATAAGTTAGTATATCCGCTGCCAACGATGTCTAGGAATGTTTAGGTTTAGTATTAAAATTCATGCATGTCTTGAATAACGTAAGTGTTCAGACAATTATTTATAGTGTTGATGTCATTTATTATACTCTGTAAACAGAGGAGTACCGAGATATCTGATGTGTACTTTATACAAGTACATAATATATAAACAAGTTATTGGAAGGAAAAACTTTTTTCGCTTATTAGATTCACCAGATATTTTTTCGATGATAAATTAATTAGTCGAATGTGTTGTAAGTCTTATATTTATAAATAATACTTTATAATAAGTTTATATCACTTCTCAAATAAGAAAACAACAACAGAGGTTAGTGACATTGAAAGGTATTCAGCGATCAACTTACCTACTGTGGTCATTGGCTCTGGGCCATAGCCCATAGCACACATAGCCCATAACTTCTAGCATTAATATCACAGTTGACAGATATATACTACGTACATACAGTTAGGAAACTAAGCCCCCCCCATGAAATTATGACGTATAGCTATAGGGCTGTTACTTTTTGATATTTAACCGACTTGAAAAATAAAGGAGAAGGTTATCAATTCGGCCTGTTTGCTTTTTTTCACAGTTGATTTTGTGGTAATTTGGAGATTAAAACCCGTTAAAATACAAAAATGGTGTAGCCTAAATATGAATTTACAAGAAGAAACAATCCGAATTAATACAGCTTGTAAAAGTAAATACGTTTTTATCAGTGCTATATTTCGAAATCTAGTTTTGTTATGGACGCCGAAGGCTATTTAATGTACCTAAATTATTTATAATGCTTGATATTTGTATTATACATATATTCAATAATTATTTTAAACCATAATTTACAATAGGTACTTGTATGTAGGTATACCTACTAAATTATTTTTAAAACGATAAATTAAATTAAATTAAAAAACACAAAATATGCAAAAATAAATTAAAATTATTATTATACGAGCATAGAACCTCTACCTTTTTGTTTTAGGAAGAAAAAGAAAATAGTTTGACAGGCTTAGTGCTTGACAAAGTGGAGACGCCACGTATCGATAAAAATACAATAATTATAATATCTATCTTTTTCTTCCCTAATATTTACGTAATTATGCACATAAATTTAAACAAGATTTTTTTAAGGTTTCCTTTTTTTATATTTTCGTGCTCTTCTAGATTGCGTAAAAAATAGATGCGATCTTTAAACAGACTGGACTCCTAATAGGTACTATTTGTAGCTATCATTTTGATAGAAAATATGTCAACATAATATAAAACTCATACTGCCATATCTATAGAAATTAAAAAATAGTCTCTTTTTAACTTGTAGTCAGATATGGTATTTACAAATATATTTATTGAAAGGGCTACAAACTGAAACAATCGATATTTATTTAATGTGAATTGACATCACTTTAAACTTTTTTCCATACTATATTCAAAATCTGTGGATGTGTCACCCGCTACTATCGATCCCCCTCAATACCCTTGTAAACACGCTTGATGGGGGGGGAGCCATTTCGAACATTTTGTATGAAGTTTCCTTACTGTATGTATCTGTATATTGTGTTAATATACAGTTGTTACGGAGATATTTGTTTATTGCATTTATTCGGACACCATGTAATACATAGTGGTTTAATTAAAATATATGGGAACGGAATGTTATAGATAAAAATTATGAATTCAGAATTAGTAGGTACGCTTTCAATAGTCGGATACGGCATTTATATTATAAATTATAATTTATATTCATTTGAAGAAGGAGGCAAACAAAGAATGGATGTTTCGCAATTTAAATGATTTCTACAAAACATTGTTATGATCCAAGCATTGTATTCGTTTCAGGGTAATAACCTCTTCACCTTTATTTTGTCCGGTAAAAAATATGAAGGTACTCGCACAAGCTAATATTTAAATTAAGAGATTGATGAGTTGAACAATTTTAACAAGATGCGTTTCAAATAGGTTTGATTAAACTTCACCTTTAACTAATATAATTGCCTTGTATTATTTACAATTGCAACCTTCACATTGATTTAGATATTTTATTACTTCAATTAATTGTCATTAATGAACTGCGACCACCGTTATTTGATATACCATAAACGTTTCTATTATGTAAATATATTGCATTTTTAACTGGTACAATTCAAATCCATTACTGGGTATTGAATGCAATATAAATTAAACTGGGTACGCAGTTGTAAATTATCTAAGTGCAAATATTATAAGGTGTTGTTTGTGGGTTTAAGTTAGGTACCCAAACATTTCAATATACATATTTCTGTTTCTATAACAATCTTGTTCACTGAAAACTACATCTTGGTACTCGCTCAATATTTAAAATTTGTTCATATTTTGACATCGATAAATACCTAGCTTTATTGTAGGCATTTCGTGTAACAGCTTTACCAACTTATAAGACGAGGCCAGAATCTGAAAACAATGACTGTTCAAGTGTGTCAATTGATGCATAAATTTCATAACTCTAAATAGCCGGAGCTAATGCAATAGCAGATAAATAACCTATTTTATTTGAACACCTATATCCTTGTTAATTATGAGAATAAAACGTAGTAAGTATTTATGCTATTTTTATCTTAGGTGCTTACCTACCTACAAAATGCAAAACAATGAATATGTACCAATAATTTCTCCTACGTATAGATAATATTATATAAGACATTCCTACCTAAGTAAATAAAACTCATTCTTACCTAAATTATAATTACCATTTAAGTTTATGCCTACATCCTCCGAGACGACGCCTTTACCACTTTTACCAAGTAGGTAGGTAATATAAGCTTTACCTAAAGGTAAGCCTGGTTTCTATCTTTTTAAAAACAAATGCATTAGTATTGATTCAAGTTATATAAAGTGTATTATAAAGACTTACTTTCAGATTAAAATAATAGTTTAATTAATGTTACGTCCACGCAACCATACAACAGAGAAACCTTCTTTGAGGGCTATTTATGGTACCTATAAAGATTTAACTCCTAATTTTAATAGAATACGTCCGAAAGAATGAAACAATGTAAATAATTAAACATCTGTATGGCATTTAATCTATTTATCTGACTGCATGATAAAGTTTACAGTATGAATCATTGAAAATACTTCACCTGTACAGGAATGTGGGTCATTGTTTGGTTAGTGCTGCTTCAGGCATTAATTATCACTAGATCCGAAGGTCCTAACCTCGTGAGATGAATTTTCTAGGATACGTTTCTTTGTACGCAAACATTATTATTTATTAGTATCTCAAATGCGCTACTAGACTCGCGTCTAAATGATCGCTCATGAAATGCTCTACATTTTGTTTAATTAATTTTAAATCTAACTTTACTAATTATTGCAAGCTCAAAACTTCCGACAGGGTTAACCGATATCATCCGATATTGATGATTCTTCTTTTATTTGGAAGCTGCAGGTGCCTTCTGGCTTGCGGCTGGTTCCATTTAAATGTGTTGTTGTCAGTTGTGTTGTCCAGTTTATACAATTTGAATTCGGTGATGTTTTTGACGTGACAACGTCTTAAATTAGGTTGCGGCTGGGAGTCACTTATGAAAAAGTGTAACGCTTCTCTAAAAATCTATAAAAATTATATCTGCCTGTCTCTTGGTTTGCAGTTTGCACGCTTGCCTCTCCAAAACTAAAATAAAAGTACATAAGAAACCTAAGAACTGTACATATTTTATAAATAAGAACATTTTAAGCTGATAATATCCATATTTCATAGATTGTATACATAAACGTTAATTTAAAAAATGCACTTTAATTGTTGTTATCATAAATGTTTTGATTGCAAGTTGGTTTGAAGGGTAAGTATCTAGTGATTCAAGTAATCTAACCAAGGGGTCAAACTCAGTTTATCAACTGACCTTGTGAGATTTATACTTAATCACTATATAATTAAAAAATATATTTATATGTAGATACATTTTATATTATGTAAGTTTTTCTTCAAACTTATTTTGCTTCGGCGATTGGCCTTTCAGTGGACCCTTTTGTATTACGGTACGTGTGGAAGATACCGTTCCAGCTTAATGGCATTAGTCACAAACGTAGATTTGTTTACAGTCTCGCAAATAGGTCATCAAATCCAATGTCGAATGCATGTTTACAGTTTACACTTGCGATAACTATGCCATTATGTGAAACAATATGAACACATGTCATAATGAAAAGTTTATACACGTGATTTTCTTTTCTTGATAAAATACACAGGTGTAAGTATTATGTAAAAAAAATATAGATAGCTCTACCTACTCATAACTCTGCGCTCCGCCTGGTACTTTTACGATAAATTAGTTACTTATGCAATAATGAATTCTTATATTATTAAGTGACTTGTGAGTGATCATAAATAATTATGTGTAGACATTCTACATCTAAAAAGAATAAAAATATACTTTAGATGTACCTAGGATTGATTTCTCTAGATTAACGTGGTAAACTTCCAATACAATAAAATTAATCATTGTGTAGGTATAATATGCAGAAATTAAACGATAAAACTTGGTTTATTAAAGTCTTATTGCCCTTTGTAACCCCGATTAGTTTTAACCTTGTGAAACAACGGCGGTCGATTGAATTCTAATACCTACCTACTAAGTAGTTATAATTCTATGAAAATTCCATAGGCATATAGCTGTTTCGTTAAAGTAGCTCCTCAAAAAGAAATTGAAAAGAATTCTCAGTATAGCACGTCCCTTGTTTCAAGCATTGCAAGCATTCATACACGCAATCGATTTCGTCACGGCGCAGTAAGAACTAAGAACATAAAATTTTATCACATTTCTATATTTTACTGTTAATCAAATTAACATTATTGTAGTCATTTTAGTTAAGTGCCTATATTTAATTAATTAACTATTTTGAATAATTATACATATCTACTAATTAATGTCAACGGAAAAAAATCCTATGCAAATTGCAATGCTAAGCGAAATTTTGTTAATGCTCTGTTTTCTACTGTTAAAACCCTCGAACAGGAGATCTACCAGTCTCATATAGCTTATCTTTCGGTTGGTCACGGCACAATTGCGATCGCTCAAGTGGATCGAGTGCACTAAACTTCCATTACTTTTGTCAAGTGTTACGCCTACAGACATCCGCGTACCGACCTGTGGGATTTTCTTTCTTAACAATGAAGAATGGACAAGCCAATAAAAGAGTAATTGCTTTTGAACTACATCATATTATAATGTCTCGTCTTTATTAAAGCACGATCTTGAACGTGAACAATACCTGTATAGAATGTACGTAGGTGCCATATAATACGTAACTACAGGCTACATTCTACGTAGATATATGGATCGAACATAATCTCACGTAAACCTAAATGTAGATGTAAATTTTTACCTAACTTTACCCTGCAGACGAGATTTCACGAGGTTTTGAGAATAATATGTAAATCTATGTTAATTTCAGGTCCTTGCGGTCGTTTATGAAAAAGGGGAAAAAAGGTGAACAAGTACAAACATCAACACAAAACCTGAAGCCTAATAACCACGTAAATGGCGATAGCAGTCCGATTGTGTTCAGGCGAGCTATGCAATGTAAGATTGTTAATTATTAATTAATTGATTGTTATGTTGATTGAGTATTAAATTTATCGTATCGTATCAGAATATCTTGCTCGTGAACTACCTACCTACTGTACAATTGAATCGTAACTGTACATCTTATAAAATTAACCAAGAGAAGAAGTAACCCTGTAACCAAGTACATATAAACATGTGTATAATAATAATTTGCTAATGGACGCTGTAACATTATTTTTATCTAACTGACCGAACCCTAAGTATCTTTTCAAACGAAATGTTCCGGGCCAAGCCCTCTGACCCATATACTAATGGTGTTTACAGACTCGTCGATGTCCAGAAGCACAGTCGGCTCACCGGAACGGACGGACCGCTACGTGTATGGTGGGTCCGTCACGCCTCTACCACGGTCGCGGTTTCAAGAGCGCTTGCGTAGCTCACAACAAGACATTAATAATTCACCTAGGTAAATAATTATTCATCTACCTATTTGTGCAATACCAATAAACTAGATGACAAGAAATATTGTTGCTATTAAGTACATATCTTTAAATTGCAAATATTATGTATTAAATCTCAAAGAATGAACCTCGGCATTTTACCAAGGAATATCTACATGATAAAATGTATCTCGCAACATACTTGTAGGTATGATGTACATAATTGCAAAAATGTTAAAATAATCTTAATAATAGTTACCTATTATAAATATATCTATCCATAGTATGTATTTCCTCATATCTATCTATACCCATAGAAATAAACGGTAGTAAAATGTAAAGAAAAAAGGGTATAAAATAAACCTATTGATAATTTTCGAATTATAATATAATAATTTCAGTGCAACACCTCGCATGGCACGCAGTGACATAATGGGATCTAGATTGAGTGTAGCCAGCACAAATCCTTTCGACGAGCCGCCAATCCCACCCGTAAGAGCATCACGACGTAAAAAGAACCGAGCTCCGCCACCTCCTCCATCGGCAAATTCCAGTACAGTTACTAACGAATCGGTAAATATTTTAGTAGAATCACTTTTTTTAAGCATATGACTAAGGTTTACCTTACATGTAGAAATGAATAGAATAACATATTAACTTATATAGGTAGCACCTATTAGGTACCATAAGTTGTTTGACATCGGATGTTTACTATTGTGTACAAATATAAATGACTGATAAGAATTACGAAGTATAAGTAAACAACTAATCAATAAATATTAAAAGTTTGTTGATATTGTACCTAAGCTAACTCTGATTAAGTTTATTTTTTATTGAAACAGGTTAATACAAGCGTGGATTCTGAACATCGAATCACAGAAACTGCAAATAAGACTAAAGAACGTGATGATGATATTGATGAATTAAACCTTAAAATAGAACTACGAATAGTTGAAGATGAAGAAGACAAGAAAACAACGGATAATGGGACGGTTACTGCGGTTGACAATAATGCAAACGAAAAAATTAAAACCGAACAATTAGATGATACTACAAACCCTGCCATCGAAATTAAAGAAGAGGAACAGCAAGGTGACGTAAATGACTCTATAACGGAACGAGAAAAACTGACTAATGCAGAATCCGAAGACGATATCCTGAATAAAGTATCGTTCTCTAAGGTCAATATATCCAAGTATCGAAGAAATTCAAGCGTAAATGAAGATGACATTAGATTACGGCGTGGAAATTTAGAGGACTTCAGTCTTTCAAATAAAAGGTGCAAGAGCTTAACAAATACCATGGACGGAAATTATATAATTTATGATATAAATTTAAATGATAGTAAAAGCATTGACGTTAACAGTAACGAAGAGCCACAAAAAGTAATATGTAAATTATATGATGAAAGAAAACAAAGCATTGATAATTCGGTATCAAGTACAGAAAAAGAATTCCTGGAGATAGATAAAGCTACAAGAGAATTGGAAAGAGAGATAAGTAAATTAAATTCTGCCCTGCATGAGGACGATTTGTCACTAGGTGAGGGCAGGCTTTCGGTTTCTGATATAAAACGCAAATTCGATAGGAATGACATGTCGTCCCCCAATCCTATACCAAAGCCCAGACGAAGTCATTACGGGGGATCTAGTTCACCGATCAATAACAATTCAGAAACGTAATCTGATAGTTACGGTCTACTAAAATTTATTATAATTGAAAATGTATTTTAATATCTACTACTAGTTGTTGGATCTCAGGTGTAAGATGAAGTTAATTTAATGGGATAGTAATTTTAATTTCAAAAGTTGTTATAATTTATTTTTTGGGGATCAAAATATTGTTTTTTTTTTTCCGAAATGCGGTGCTAATTTGTTATAAACAATCCTAAAAAAATAGTACTATTCTATTAAGGCCCCTTATCGATTTTAGAGTGATTTTTACTTGTTTCTGTAATTCTTTAGACGCTCGTTTAACAAAACTAAATT
Organism: Colias nastes; assembly: GCA_907164665.1. Lineage (NCBI taxonomy): Eukaryota > Metazoa > Arthropoda > Insecta > Lepidoptera > Pieridae > Colias > Colias nastes. Next base: position 10,095 of record CAJQZM010037434.1, on the reverse strand, counting down.
AGTAACAATGTGTGATGATATCTTAAATTAAAGATTCATTCAATATCTAAAATACGTTCGAGACAATTTATTGATATTCATTGTCCAGTTTGTTTAATAGCCAATAACCTAAGGCGTGTTTCAATTTTTTCCATGCGGGACGTTCGTGTCTTTGTATTTTACACGGAATTTAATAGAAGAAGTTTTCTTATAAAATATACTACAATAAAGACACTGAGACATCCTAAAATATGTTCGAGGCAATTTATGTACTTTTATTGAAAAATTCAAAGAACATCTAAGTTAAAATAGCCTTACTTTGATGAAATTTTATGCGTATATGGCGTCGAATTTCTAGTTCTTACAACAGAGTTAAAAAAAAATAAAAAATACACACTAAATGATAGGTTAATGCTTAAAAATTTGCAATAAAAAAAATACATATTATATGTTTTATGAAAGAAATGGAATAATTTAAAGTTCTCTAGAATTTTAGATTATATACGGGAGCGCAAACGTTGTTACGGCAGATCTATATAATCGAATATTCTAGAGAATTTTAAATTATACCATTACTTTCATATAACATAGTAGTTAGTTTTTTTAAACGAGCTCCTAAAGAATTAAAGAAACAAGTCAAAATCACTCTTAAAATCGATACGGCCTCTTAATATCTTTACAACTATAATACTTATACTCAAGTCGTGATCGTAATGTTATACGTAATGCAGATATGAGATAAATCAAAATAGTATAAGATCAAAGGAATCCTGCGAATACTTTTGTATAGCAAATTATATGTACATATTATGCTTATCCCAATTTTTTGTGTGTTTGGTAATTTGCGGTATATCTTCTATTACTCTACTAACTACTTGATTTTTGTGGTGTTATCATAAATAAATATTACCCTACGTATTTTATTTTATTAAAATTCGTTGTCAATAAAAATGGAAAATTGGAAAAACTAGCTTTTCACACATGAAATGAAATGAAATAATGTAATTTGGTTAGCAATAAAAATATGATTAAATTATAAAACTTAACAATGAAAAAATAATATATTATTATATATATACCTACACATATATGATATTATATGTATATCAATAAGACTATTCGCTGACTTTCAAACCTGGTGGCTTATGTAATATTGTATTGGAGTCTGAGAAAGTTTTAATTGGTAAAGACAATTTTGTGAGACCTTTACACGTCAATAATTAATAAATGTATAGTTATTTTGTAAACTTCAAGATTATATTATTATGTAAATTAAAATCAATATTATGATTGGTATGATAGTAATACAGTTAGTCGTTGTTATATAAAATACCATTTTATTTTGCCATTAGTTATAAATAACTCATGTTAATATCATTTTATCATACAAGTTAACTTACAAGGGATAAAAGCATAGCTGTATATTGTGATAACAGTTTATTTATAATATTAATATAACGTTATTTACTATTTTCTGTTTAAAATGTAAAGCATAATAATTAATAACTACCTATAATAATAATAGATCAGGCCTGATGCGAGATAAGCCTTTTAATTTTTTAGTTACAGAAAAATAAAGAATAACGTCGTTTGCATTCCTTATCTTCTATTCCTCCTACTATAAGAGGCAGAAGAAATAATTAAGTCTTATTTTAATATTCGTGCTGAAATTAATCTATTAGTTTTTGCACCTAATGCGTAATAAGTAGCATCTATAATACCAAGCCGTAAATATGGATTTAGCTCTTAATTTTTATTTTTATCGCCTTTCTTTTCTTTCGATATTTGATTGTCGCATTAAAATATTAATTATTTGTTATTGTTTAATAAAAATACCAAAGCATTTATTGCTATGTTAGTGACATTGTAGGACTTTAGTTAAAATATTTATATTTTAATAATGATTTTAATTCATTAATCAATAAATGCATGATAAATCATAATAAATAGCACAATGATTGTGTGATATATAAAAGATTCCTATTTATATTTATATTGTTGGGTTTTGTAACATACACTGTTAATAAATATATTTTAGTTTGAAATTGTCTTTCATTTCAAGAAGTGGCGTTGTAATCGGAAAGAAAACGACGTAAATAATATAAAAGTATGTATTTAATATAGATATATGTATATAAATAATTTGTCCTATAACTATAGGTTTTAAAGGTTATTTAGCCGAGCCTTTTTGTACTTTATAAACCTGGGTAAATTTGAACTTGCAGTAGACACCAGCACTTTGTATTCTTTTGGAAGTTTTCTTTGTTGCCGAGCCTGAAAATAAAAGTAAATATCAAATGTTATGTTTTAAATGTTTTATGGGGTTTAAAGGGAAAATATTTTTTACAGTCTTTATTGATTATTTTTTATCTTTTGGCCAACATAAACAAATAAATCATCAAATAAGAACAAGGAATGTTACAGCTCTTCAACAAAAATGATGATCTTATTGAAATTTCGTATTTGAGCATATTTTTGATACTAGCAATAGTAACAAATTAAGGTAAATCACAATACTTACTTTATTTTTAAGTATAGGTGCTAAAATGGCCAATTTTTCAACAAGTTTGACTTTTGCTGCTATACTATCTGTTTCGTCTTCTGAATATAAATCAACCAATGTATCTATAGCTTCAGCAAGAACCCACACTTCGTTCTCTTTATGTGCCTGCTCTAAAATAAACTCTGTGATCGTACATACAACTGTTGTAGTTGTATCATTTAAATTATTTACTAACAACAATGCTAATATGCCAATCATTCGAATCAGGTTGGATCTTATATCTGGTACTTGACAATCTTTTATTCCTGTAAGCATAATCTGAAAATAAATTTAAAATATTTTTATGGAAATGTTTTTGATAAGACTTTGTAGGACGTGGGTTCAAATTACGTTTTGCTGCAGAGAAAGACGCGCATTCGAAACCCTGCTCGCAATTAAATTTTTATTTTCTTCAAATTGTGAAATATAACAGAAAACCTTTTAAATAGTAAGTGAATATGTAAGGAAACTAACCATAAAATATAATATACTAACCTCAATATCAGACAAAGCTAAATCGCTGAAAAGAGAGCTATCAGCTGCATCATTATTTTCCCGTAATTTTATTTTATCCAAAGCAGCGCGCATCACCGCTGTTGCTGATTCCAAAAGATTTACATTGTCGGAATTTCGCTTAAAAACTAGTTTTCCAGCATCCACCCAGATCTTATACACTCCGTTGACACCTCCAAGTTTATTTATTGGTAATGTTGATAGCATGTTATTTACACATAATAATGCGCGTGTTTGTAGATTATAAATTCTGTAAACAAAATAGTATTTTTTTTTTTACCAAAAAATATTAAAATTCATTTAACCAATCTTGATTTATACGTGTTTCTACCAATTATCCAATGTTTAACTTTGTGAAATTCAAATCTTGAAAGTAGGAAAAGTGATAAATCATACTTACTTTCTAGGAACAAGTTGTGACTCTTCATACTCTCTTAAGATCAACATAACATTCTCAGCCGGTAGTTGTGTGCGGGACCATACTTTATCAAATATATCTAAGGATATCATAGCCTCCATCACTTCTGGAGGTAATTTGTCTTCAGCATGGACAATGCCTTCACCATTAGTACACGCCATTTCGTCCTCTGCAGTTTCTTCACTTTCTGATGATTCCATTTCATCAACATCATCATCATCATCTAAAAATAGGTGATAATATTACAATTCTATGATAGAACCTTACTGTTGTTTTCTAACTAATTAAAAATGATTACAGTTACGCAATATTATCCATCTACTTATTCAATATGTTACCCTTTATTTTCCAAGAAATATTTATTATCTGTGGACTTTGCACTTACCATCACATGAGCAGATGTTAGCTATAATCTCTATGGCACTTTGTTGTCCGTCAAGCAAATATAAAACTGTTTTTATTTGTTCCTGTAACACTTGAGCATCTTTTCCTTTAGGTGCATCAAATTTTCCAGAACTATTCTTTAAAGGTACAGAACTAGAAAGTTGGTTACATGCCGTTCTGTGATCAAGGGATAATGTTTTAGCTAATAATTGCATTATTGGATTTATAACATCTACTGGTAAACATGAAATATTGCCTCTGCATATATTAATAACAATTCCTGCTGCCAAAGTTCTTATTAAAAGTATAGGGGGCTCATTGCTGTCCAAAAGTAATAACTGTGTCAATTGTTTCTCAGAAGAAGTCTTGATTTTTGTAATTGCAATAGAATTATCTTCAACAACAACAAATAGGCATTGCATTACAGTTATAACAATATCATTTCCAAATGTTTGCAAGTCCAAATATCTTGGAAATATATCTAATATTCTTGATTCACCTAAATATTTCACTGCCAGGTCTGTAAAATGTGATAATGAATGAATTTTCTATAAGAATAATTGTAAGAATATTGTTATTATATTTTAATTGCTTTTTTAATTCTTACCTGAACTTTCACAAAGATTGAGTAAAAGATTAACACATTGAATAAATGTATCAGTGTCTTCATCTTTTGATTTTGATCCTGCATCTGGAACCCATGTTTCTGTGAACTGATGATTTAATGTTATTTACTGTTACCTATACAAATTATACAGACTGCAGGAGTATATTCATGTACACATGGGTATCATATTATTATAAAAATACAATTATTACAATTTAAATGACAATATAATTGAAATAATAAAATCTCACTAGTTATAAGTATAATATGATTATGTGTAATTATGGCAATGGTAAATTAAAACAATAATTATCGTAAATCTACGTAATTACCTGGTGAAAATAGCATATTAACGGCGTCATAACATCTTGTTCCATTAAAACCTCACATAGATCAAGTCGTAATACGGATAAGTTTCTAAGAGAGCCCGCAGCTGCATTCCTTACTGAACTAGCAGGGTCTAAGAGAAGAGGAGCGATTATTTTAATCAGTCCTCTTTCAATAACCTGTTCTATATTCTCTGCACTTTCTATTAACATAGCAAACGTCTGAAGTCCACAATATTTTTCTTCTACATTTACGGCCTGTAATTATAAACATTTAAGTCAAATTGTTATGAATACTTACTAATTTTACGGCCTAGTTAAGTAAACTAACCTGTAATTGATCAATTATTGTTTGAATTGCATTCTCTTTAGAGTCAATTTGCAATTCCTCTTCAAAGGTTTCATCTGATTCCGGAGGTTGGCTCTTATTTGGCCTACGTTTCCTTATTTTACCCATTTTTTAATACACAAATAACCTACAAACAACACGTTTCAAACTTTTGTTCAAACTTCAAAACACGATGAGACGATCACCATTCACCGGATCACATGTCAGTTGCCAATGACTGTCAACGTCACGCGTCATAGTTTTTTTTTACTAATGGCAATAATACGTACTTCAAAGAACACAAAAGCAAAAACACAAGCAAAAACTAGTTAAAATTCACTTAAAATTCTATCACGTAAAAATTTCGGGAACCTGGATTGCATTATGTTGTCTGAGAATTATATTATTGCTATAATCTCGATATATCTTTTACACAATCTTTTACATTTACAGCTGTGATCAGTACTACGCCATCTAGTAGATGTCATATTATGAAGTAAAAAGCTCGGGATGAAGAAATATTTGTAAATATGTACCTACATACATAATAATTAAAAAGGTAGTCATCCCTGCATTCAAACAAACTCTTCAGTTTTCTAGTATCAATAGTTATGTATAAATAGTAAATATATAGCAATTAGCAACTACCTATAGTGAAGACATGAAAGTAATATCTTAATCTTAATACATATACATAATATATAAATCTCATGTCACAATGTTTGTCCTCAATGGACTCCTAAACCACTTAACCGATT
>CAJQZM010037433.1:12043-45474 GCA_907164665.1 Colias nastes | reverse complement strand
TTAACACCTTTGTATGACCATATACGAGCAAAACTAAAATAAACTGATTAAACTGATTAAACTGATTAATGGCTTGGCCGTAGAAAATCCAAACTCGACACAAATCTGGTGTACGTGTCATCTTTGCAAATATTCTGCAATTGATACCATATGAAACATACATAAAGTAAACATACATTAATAACGAAATTAAAACAAAAACGTATTACTTTTGAACTGATTGAACGGAAAATTAACGTTGTTTTTCGCGTCGACTTTGCTGATCTCACAAAGCCCTGAAAATCCATTTCGAGTAAATTGAAATTGGAAAGGGACGGCATGTTTAGCTGAAAAGCGTCTTATGTATCGGTGAGAGGAAGACAAAAACAATGGGAGTGAGAGCTCAATAACGAGCCAGCCAAGGGTTAGCGTTTCTCTTGGAGCTTCGGAGCGCACTGCGCAATATGTGAAGATTTATGTATTTCTGTATGTACGGGGAATATAAGACGAAGGCTTGAGCAACTTGTATTCATTGGCTAGATTTTTGTGTGTTATTGCTCCCTTGTTAATGTTCTTTTTGCGGTTTAAACTATTTAATATGACCATTATAGATGATGAGAATTTGTTTTTGACCTAGTATAGTTTTTTGCATAAAACCATTTAAAATATAGATACATACAGATACACTGAAAATACATATTAAATACACTTTTAAAACAAAGTATTCAGTAGGAGCATAGTATGGTAGGAGGTAGGTGCCTTTGGAACCACGGTAGCGCTGTCGCGCTTATGAAAATTGATGATAGTGAAAATCACAAAGTAATCCTTCACGGCTTGCCTACTCTTTTATGGTGTGGTTCGATAATGCTTCCTAACGTGTATATTGCCCGGGTTTTGATGCTAGAATTGTATTAGCATGTATTAATAATATTCAGAAACCTGCAGTTATAATAAACCAGAAAATTAAATCCGTCCAAGTCCAAAGTACATGCTGCTATAAAATATATGTTTTAAATAAAAACAAAAAAAGAAGTTCTTGTTTTGTTTGATTAGGAATTTTCATAGATCCCAAACTCATACATTAGTACCTACATTACCTATTTGCAGAGGCGTAACTTGTACGGATACTATAATGTTCATCAGCGGTGGTGGTCGCTACCCAACTGCTACAGCAAATTAAGTTCATAATATTTTTAATATTCAAGTCGTTCAGGGACCATATTGATAAATATACAAGCTTTCACAAACAACATTTATCACGATTAGCGCACTAAAAATTGTAATCATATTATAACAAATAAATATTGAAGCAATATTATGTACCTACCCTAGAACTTATAACGCGAGGACCAGCCCTCCCACTTAATCTCAAAGTATCGTTAACAAATTTAATATTTACTCTCACTGACTTATCTTTATAAATCGACGACAATATTAAAACCACCATTACATTTTGATTGTCGTGTCGAAGCCACCCCTGCTTTTATAGAGCACGGTACAAGCGATAAACTTATAGATCATTAATAAATATACTCGTAGTACCATTGATTGTTTCGTAGTAGTTCATGAGGTCAACAATATAATATTACAGTATGTATTAATTATAAAAAAAAACAACAAATCTCACGTCTTACATGGTTATGTTTTAGGCTCATTCATTTTTTTACACATCTAGTTCAGTGATTGCTTAGACTTATATAATAGTGTATATTTACGAAAGTTGCTCGTGCAAAATAATTACCAGTGGACGTAGATAGCGCATGTTTTCACTAAATATAGTTATCTAACAATTTATTTCTTAATCGATCGTTATTGGAGTTGTTATTCATAGGAATAAAATCGCCAAAACTTACATTTTAACCCACAAAAAGATCAGCCAGTACCCTCAGAGAATGCGTACACATGCACGGATTTGCAGTTAATCCTAACCTCTGTCTATGACTCTACGGCTCGTTTATATTGAGTTCTATATTCAGTGTTAACTTTATTAAAATTTCCCGCCACTGTTAAGGGAACTTTCCAGAAAAGGGATTACTTTTGTAGTATGTTTAATCAATATTATATAAATTTTACAATTGTGTATGTTCATATTATAAAAACTGAACCCGAAAAGTTATTTTTACACCGATGATAATATTGTAAATTTGTGTATCATCGCGATGAATCATCTTAAAATCTGTGTTAAAGTCCTGTTAGACTTTTATTTATAGATAACCGTCTATATGTAAGTGTCTATTTTTGTAAACAATGTCACAGTTGACAGATATATACGTACATACAGTTAGGAAACTAAGCCCCTGCGACGAAATTATGACGTTAGCACTGTTATAGCTATAGGGCTGTTACCTTTTTGATATTTAACCGACTTCAAAAATAAAGGAGGAGGTTATCAATTCGGCCTGTATATTTCTGTTTGCTTTTTTTCACAGTCGATTTTGTGGTAATTTTGAGATTAAAACTCGTTAAAATACAAAAATGGTGTAGCCTAAATATGAATTTACAAAAAGAAACAATCCGAATTAATACACCTTGTAAAAGTAAATACGTTTTTATCAGTGCTATATTTCGAAATCTTGTTTTGTTATGGACGCCGAAGGTTATTTAATGTACCTAAATTATTTATAATGCTTGATATTTGTATTATACATATATTCAATAATTATTTTAAACCAGAATCTACAATACTTGTATGTAGGTATACCTACTAAATTATTTTTAAAACGATAAAATAAATTAAATTAAAAAACACAATATATGCAGAAATAAATTAAAATTATTATTATACGAGCATAGAACCTCCACCTTTTTGTTTTAGGATGAAAAAGAAAATAGTTTGACAGGCTTAGTGCTTGACAAAGTGGTGACGTCACGTATCGATAAAAATACAATAATTATAATATCTATCTTTTATGTATTTATGTTTTAACATTTTGGTGAAATATATTATTTCAGTTTAATTTGAACACGTGCTTGTAGATTGATGAGAGTTGATTTCGGCGATCATTTTAAAAATGCCACGTACTAATTGCGCAGTATTCGGCTGCTTGAATTCAACTATACCATAATTATACCACCAGATGATTTTGTTCAATATGTCGAGAAAATGGATAACATTTTCGTTGCTGCTTTAAGAGAGAACACATAAACTGTAAAGTGGCTGAATGGATTTACATCCAATTAAACATAATCAGTTACTTAAAAAAACTGTTCATAAGATTGAGAATATTTTACACTATAAAATTTAACAATAAATTCCGAATTAGTCGTAGTAGACGAAAGTATTTTTCAGTAAATAATTTGTAATTTTTTTTTTCGAATAAAGGCATATTTATGTAATGGTTATTTTAATATCTATACATATAATAAAATCGTAGGAAAGTCAAAACTGTAGATTGAATATTTTTTTAAAAGAATACTTGGGACAATAGATACCGAAGCCAAAAATATAGTTAGGCTACAAACTGAAACAATCGATATTTATTTAACGTGAAGTCATTGACACCACTTTTCTATACTATGTATCTTTGTCATTCAAAATCTGTGGATGTGTCACCCGCTTCTATCGATCCCCCTGAATACCCTTATGATTCTCGTAAACACGCTTGCTTGTGTGCGTGTGCCATTTCGAACGTTTTGTATGAAGTTTCCTTACTGTATGTATCTGTATATTGCGACAATGTAGCATCACATGACAGATGTCACAAAAATAGCCTAATTGAAAGTTTAAACACTAAAATTAAAACGTAGCACGTAGCGACAATGACGACGTAATTAAGCGAATAAAGGGTGACACCGCAAATCTGCTGTGATGGATCCGTTTAATATAGTAGATACGTCCAATTTAGACCAAGCCCCTTGTTTTAAATTTAAATTTAAAACCCATTCTGACGGAGGAGAAAAGAAATATATCTATTGGCGTTTTGTTTTATACAATATCTGTTGAAAGTTATAGTAACGAAGTTTAGGTATATTAGGTAATGTTATTTTAATTAAGTGATGTCGAAATCTAATCAAAATCTGGTAAAATCGGTCTAGACGTTTTAAAGATTAGCGGGGACAAAAATAAGTCTATATAGAAATACAAGGCTATTTTGATAACTGATTTTATTATTATTGTCCTCTTATGTGATTTAATAAATTCGTAAGCTTATAATATGATATAATAAATAAGCTAAGTTATAACAAATTCAGGACTATTTGTAAGAAATAACAAATTTGTCTTTGTTTGTGTTGTGATCCTCATATTACAATGAAAGTATGAATGAATTAATGATATTATGAACATTTCTTTATGTAGTTATGTAAAATAGTACAAAATCTGTAATAAAAATGTATCCAAAATCAGATGTCCGATCAGGTTAGTTCGGGTGCATTAAGTGAGATGTAACAGCAGGGGTCGGAGGGCCAGGAGGGCAGGATATTGCCTAATCATCCCTGCCTTCACACCCTACTAACAGCCAGTTGTTTTATTATTCATCGTGCTGTGTACCGGCGTCATTGATTCTAGTTAAAACCTTAAGCGGAGCCGATTTAATGCTGCTTTATTTGTTTGTGTTGTTAGTCAACATCTCTTGGATGTTGTTGGTATTGATTTATGTTGGAAATTCTTTTGTTTTTTGAGTAATGATTTTGATATGGTATAAAGACTATGTAAAAGGTCTTATTGAAAGATTTGTTTACTGAATGAATAAATTAAAAATACGTTATGAATTCAGAACCAAATTCATTTTCGGGAGCTGAACTATAAGACGTAAATTACAGATGGCAGCTTAATTCGAGCTTGGTTGCTCTGGTTATAAGAACGATCCCTTATCTTTTTTACTTAAAAAAAATTGTGTGTTGCTTCATCCACAAAAAGAAATAATTTATTATTCAAAACATAAACTCCTCAACGTTCTTCCATAATTGAATTGCGAGTTTAATAGCGCGTAAAACAATCCCAAAATCAGGAAAGTAGAACAACTCTTTTCGGGTTATTAATTCTGACAAAGCGCTTGTAAAGCGCTTGTATTTGTTGAAAGGGTTCTGATTAATATGTTGTGACATTTGGTATTATTTATAATTTTAGGTTAGTGCACATTTAGGCGCGGTATAGAGAAATGTATCTTACCTCAATCAAATTGGATGTTTTTTTGTTATTGTGAATATTACATATGTTTCCTTAAACTCATAATTTAAAATACATAATCATTAATCATCTTAACATTAATTGCCTGAATCTTGACCGACAGTAAAAATGTTATTTAATTGTAAAAAATATCGAGGTAGAAACCCGATAAGATAAAATTTATAGTAGCCATTATATTTTTATAAAAGCTTACACTTTATTGCAAGGGAATCTTAATAGTCATTGGCATTATATTGGATTCAAAGCGTTGTGCAATAATATTAGCAAATCAAACAAGATCGGAAGGAACAGCGCGCAAAGGCCCCGTACATTCATCAATTGCTCAATAAGGCAACAACAATCGAACAACAAGCCATTGAGAATTCTTTCCATTGTGTGACGTAATTTTATCAAAAATATCGGACATTACAATAGGACGTCGCTGTGACAAAAGTCGGAAGAGCGGATGCGATTCGCGCCGACTCGCCGCCGACAAACGCAATGCGGTGATTTTTTACGCAATAAATACAATACAAAGAATGTATTGGTCGTTTGTTGCGAAGGGATGTTTCCACCCACAATTCAACGTTGGCTCATCGCTCATTACCGACAATCGGAAATGACTTCACGAACTTTCGGAACCTTTAACCACTTGTAGTATTGAATCTGTTAAAGCATTGATCTCGCAATTCTCGATGTTAATGTGTTTCTTGTATACTCAGGTGTTCAACAATACGCTTTTTTGCTATCACATAAATCAAATGATGTTCATTTTCAATTGTATAATAATTATTTAAGTTTTTAGTATCAAATTTTCCATAATTTTTGACATCCTTCTTGATCTGAAACAATTGCAAACTAATTGTAAAAAAGCTCTACATCGCCAAGTGTTATTGTGGCCTACTTATGACTCAGCTGTCAATAACCTAGGTCCCAGATATGTGACCTAGGAGAGCATTGCTGATGAAAGATTTGCAAGTTGGGATGGTGCCCATACATTCGATTGTTACGTCAATATAATTCGAAGAATAATAAACACATAATAGACCATGTGTTCACGATAACAAATTTCCTATAGTAAATGTAGTTTTCAATGTTTAAAGTAATTGCCATGCCAATAAAAACAAATGATAGGTAAAGTAATGAATCCACGGCACCATTAGGGCAGGGCGACGCTGTTGACACATTTGGCGTCGAAGCCGCCATTACGGCAGTTTTACTGTTATCGCATATCGTAACATCGCCCATCGCCGCGCACCGTGTAATTAGCCAGCAATGGTAAACTGACTTATAAATGCGGTGTCAACTTTACCCCGGTTCCCTCGACGCGTGTTTATCGTAACGCTTTCATTACATCACCAGTGTTGTATAGCTACATGTTCATGGTGCTTATGTGGTGTCTACAAAACCAACAATGTATACTCATGTGTTTTAACTTCACGACCACTTCCCCCTATTGCATGATGAGTCGACAGACAAAAGTATAAGTCAACGTAACAATACGTTGCAATAAAATTGATTTTTCGGTTAATGTAAGGGTAATTTTTTGATGGTATGTAATAGGTACTATTAAAAAGCGTTTTTCATAAAGCTTTGAGATTATTTTATTTTATATGTACGTAATTTCAGTGTATCATATTAATAATAACTAATTTACCGAATGAATATTTGCAAAACGAGAACTTTACGAGAGACGTAGTAACTGTAAATCAACAAGTTTAATACGAGTGGAAATCTAGTCCATACTAATATTATAAATGCGAAAGTAACTCTGTCTGTCTGTCTGTTACTCAATCACGCCTAAACTACTGAAATTTTTTTTATGAAATTTGGTATGGAGATATTTTGATACCCGAGAAAGGACATAGGCTACTTTTTATCCTGGGAAAATGACGCAATCCCGGAAATCCCACGGGAACGGGAACTATGCGGGTTTTTCTTTGACTGCGCGGGCGAAGCCGCGGGCGGAAACCTAGTAAGTAATAAAAATATGAATAAAAGCCTGTTGTATAATATTTTTAGTTTAATTCAATAAAGAATATTATGCTTGATTGATTTCTCAAATATTATCTATGCAAAGGAATCCCTAGTGCAACGAATGCGGGATTTAATAGCTTGTAAGTAACACGCTAACTAGACCGCCCGCGCCGTCATTCCAAGTCAATGTTACATTTCCAGAGAACAAACAATATAAGCATTCAGAGGAAGCCGTGAAAGAAAACGTAAAAAACGGAAACATTATTGGTTATTTCAATTAGAGTTAAAGTAAGATTATAAAAGTTGATTGTAAAATGCATTTCAAAATACATGTTTTTTTTTATAATTTTCATCATTCTTCGCTTTTGGCCACAAAAGTTAATTCATACTTATAAAATATACGTACCTAACGCTCTAAATGATACAGTGATATAATAAGTTATTATCAACTAATTTTATAAATATATAGAGCCACTTCAGTAAGTAACAGAAAATGTAGAGGCATTTTACAATCAATCATTTAATTCAAAGATAAGACTTAAATTACTATCAAGTTTTTATCCGCCATTGTGTCGTACCTGTAAAAAACACCATGATAATTTGTCATCACAAAACCAGGAATGACTTTACACCTGGCCTCCACGCGACCCCGACACCGTTCCATCCTATTTCTTTGTAGCAATTCGCAACGCCACCGACTTTTGTCAATATGATTGTTTAATTTATATTATGTGATCTTCAAACTTTATTTAAGTAGTTCTTTAAACATGTGCAGATGCGTCGGGAGGCGGGTTGAACGAATAGCAGATGTTTGACCCCCCTTGTGGTTGTATGTTATCATAATGTTTTGTTGCTTTACTGAAAATTGTATGCTTTCGTAATCGCTCATTAAGTGGAATCTTTTTGTACTAATAACAACAAAGGACATTACATTAGCAAACTGTTAAGCTTTAATTTTGTTTGCATTAAAACAATTTAATTAAAACAATTTAATGCAAACATAATTAAAGCTCTAGAATCTAGAGCTTGGAATATTTGCATACTATATTTTGGACTTTATAATGGGACATAAAATATACTTAACGTTTTATATTATCTTTTTTAAGTCGTTATCTGAAAATGCACAGTGAAAATGAAATAAATGTGACTTTGAAAATGACAACAATCAGTGACGTTGGCGCCGACAATATTCGCGGTCGGCGAATCGACTTCCTGCGTACAGTTTCCCGCCAAAATGGATCGCTTCCGGTGCGTATTTGTCATTTCCCAGTAAGTGATCCATATAGAGTTATAAGAAATTTTCTTTCACCGGTAATCTACACTCAGGAGTAAATTATATTCGTTTACCTAATATTCAAAGATCCGGGCTTAGAAAAATATACCCTCATCTGTTAATTAGATGAAACAATTTTTTATAGTTTTCAATGTTATGAATTTATAAAAAAGTGCCTCTGCCACCATAAGTCTGAAAATAAAGTAAAGAGTACCTATAATTTTTCACTTTTCATAAAAAAAATCTTCATCTCAGAAAGTCGAAGTCTGCCTAATTTTAAAAAGAATTCGATTTACGGGTACATTTTTGTGAACGACACATTCATAATTTAATTTTGTGCCTTGCTGGGAAAATTTAAATAATTTAGAATATTATAACATACCTAAATAACGGAATGCAGAAGAAGTAATGAGTAAGTTTTCTTCCAGGTTAATAAAATCTGAATAAATCCAAGGGCGGCACCCTTCTCAGTAATTTAAATCCTATCTAATGACGCAGCAAGTTTCAAAAATCAAACTTAAGGAATTCTTTAATCATCTTATTTACATTATTCCACTATTTGATATCTTTTTTCGATTTCTAAAACACTAAATTGACTTAGTCATAAATAAATTGCTAGTATAATTACTGTCCTCCAATAGAATACCAGTTGAGATTAAAAAAAGATAGTCACAGGTAATAAAAGCACGGCGTTCTAATTGTGAGAACTGATTGCACAATTAGCGCGGCGTGTCACCGAGGGCGCGGGAAACGGTCACCCTCGCACGTTTTGTTTTTAAACACCCGTGGGATATTAATTGCTAATGTTTACTTTTTAACGCAGTCAATTCAGTTTGTGAAGTCAACAAAATATTATTTTAGGCTATACTTAATTATTATAAAAATTATTCTAGTGTCTAAAATCCACATATCCATATTTTTCTTGTTCATCTATTAATTATTATCTATGAACAGACCTATCTCTATATTATCTATAGATAATAATTCGTGAAAAATGTAAACATATTTCTAGTTTTCCTGAATCATGATTACAAACTAGTAAAAAATTAAATTTGGTATAACTATATGTTTATTGCAGCAGTCATCTTAAAATTTTCTATACAATCTATTGTTATTAGCTTATACACCTTACATTGCTTTAACCTCCTGAGACCCAGGATTTTTTTTTCTTTCTTCTTTAATAAAAATTAGCTGTATCTGTTCTAATGCAATTATAGATATTCAAAAAAATGGAAAAAAAAATCTTTCGTGGAAAACTTGGATTTTCTTTATGTCATATATATATTACAAGGGGTCCCAGTTCCAAGTGTAATAAGTTTATGAAAATGAAGAAAAACTACATGTTTTTTTAGTTATTATATATTTTTAAACTTGAATCTAAATATTTATTATTCTATCCATTGTTCTGTGTCTATTTTTTGTACCTTGGTTCAAAGATAGGTATTTTTAAGGGTGAGAAACGACCATATCAAGTATTTTGCACCGGCGCGGCGGTGTATTTATATTGTCACGTCCACCCCTAGGTCTTATTTCTAATCCATCCTCTCGGTCAGCCTCCTCTTATGCTTGGTCCACGTCATGTGCGTCCCCGAGATGGTCTGCCAACAACTGAAGATGACATACATAGTGATGATTCTATTCTGACAAGACTCATACTCATTGGACGAATGGAAGAAGAATCATTTTCTGGTATTTGGGCGGCTTCATCGGTATCATTTGGGGGATTATCTTCATCTCAAACATTTATTTATTCAATTAGACTTCTTCTTAAGGCGCTTTTGAATCGTCATTACAGTATTAACATTTACCACCGATTCGGAAAGCAGTATCTTTGGAGAAGAACCGGCAAGAAACTCCATAGGTCCATCATATAGGTCAATATTTGACTCATCCAGGTGTTGGTAGATCTCAGTATCTTACAATCCTTGAAAATTATAATAAAATCTGTAACATAAACTAAAGAATGTCATATAGGTAATACATGGGGTCCTTGTAACCAATACCAATTTGGCAAGAATTGAGACCAAATGTCTTACCAGTATGACATAAAAGAAAACATTCATATTTTTCACAAGTTTTAGATTTATCTTACATAATAACTATTGCGGTTGCAGAAATAATATCTACATATTATAATTAGATATACAAAGATATACTGCAATATACTAATGGTTCCACTAGAAATGTAAGATTACTGACCACGTGTTTGCCGTCGCACAGCCACCGTCAACTTCGAAATGAGAATACTTCAAATCACTGTCACTTATAAAACCAAAAACCGTTTAGTATAGCGGATGACATACCACTACATCGATTTGAGGTATTTTTCCCGCATATACGCAAAAGATGGCGTTGAAATATTTTTTTATTGTCTATGTAATATATATATGACCGCAGGCCCCAGGAGGTTAAAATTAAAAAGTCAATTATGCATCATAATTACATCAAAAGCACCGTGAAGAATTATCGGGTGAAATAATTGTTATGAAAACAATGTGAGTGCATCAATTTATTTCAATTTACAGGATAGTATTGTTTCGGGCGAGGGTGTTAGGGCGCTACCGGACGTCACTTCCGACACGAGCGCGACGCGTGCCGCGCCATCTTTGAACTACACCCTACAACAATCACGCAGTGTTGCTAGCTAAAACAACAAATAACTTCCCATAATAATTTTCAATCGTATACGTTGCGAATAAGACTGAAATTAATTTTACTACGAGAGAGGGATGTTCTTTTGTAATGTTATCGCTTAATGTTGTTTGGCAATTATCAAAAGTATAATTCTAGATGTCGTTTACAGAATGCATGTGACGTATGTGATGTGTGTATTTATTCTATTTTATTCGAATCCTATGAAGATGGAAATTATAGTATTATTCTGACCTTCATCGTGATGTTAAAAAATCACATAAGTTAACTGTAAGTAAATGCTTAAGACAAAATCTGATTTGATTCTTACTCAGAATTATTAACGCTGCTGTCGCATTTTTTTTTCGATAATCTGGCCAAAGTGCTGAATAAAATTGTAGGTCTATTTTATAAGGCAATGAGTAAAAACCAATCTATTAATAAAATAAAAAAAACTCTATAAGTAGGTAGTAGGTACTCAAAACCACAAAACAGTCGTTCAGTAAATAATCATAATAAAACCTATTTTCTATGCCAATTACTGTGACTTATTGGAGTTTATATCCATGGAAACTTTGATTATCACCAATTCTAGTTAGACATTAAATTTACTGAAATACACGGGCCAATAGCAAACAACATTTGACCTTACGACTAACAATTAAATCGGTCATTAACGTAACAAATAGATCAAATATAAATAGATGTGAGAACAGTGTGTCGGTTTGTTCAGAGGCGGTGTATGTCATGTTTGTGCAAACATTTACTATGCCGCGCCCTGTGTGTACTTGATTGAACTTTATTTGCCTGTTAACGGCGTGTCAGTATTTAATTTCTGAGTGAAGAACTGTTATTATCATTTTACTAACAAAATTAAATGTAATAACCGTAAAGTCACACAGTTATATTTATCTAAAGAAATATAGGATCTACACTCTTCAAGTAATATTCAGAGCTGCAATACAAAATATAACTGTTTTTTTTTTTTTTATATATCTTTATTTAATACGAGAGTTTGATCATACTTGATCATGTCACTCTCAAAAATAAAATCAAAGCATAACAAAACAGATTATTCTAACAGTAAAGCATAATAATTATCTACCGTCTACTTAAACCTAAGGATACAATTTTAATTAATTTTCTTGCTTCATTTGAGGTCGGACAAGCTAAGATCATTTAATACTGCAATATGAATAGAACAATCTTAGGTTTTAAGCTTTGACAATTCCATTGAATAACGTTTAATTTTAAATAACAATTTTTATCCATTGCTAAAATTAAATACACTATCTATAATGTTCTTAAGAGGCCGTATCGATTTTAAGAGTGATTTTGACTTGTTTCTTTAATTCTTTAGGAGCTCGTTTAAAAAAACTAACTACTATGTTATATGAAAGTAATGGTATAATTTAAAATTCTCTAGAATATTCGATTATATAGATCTGCCGTAACAACGTTTGCGCTCCCGTATATAATCTAAAATTCTAGAGAACTTTAAATTATTCCATTTCTTTCATAAAACATATAATATGTATTTTTTTTATTGCAAATTTTTAAGCATTAACCTATCATTTAGTGTGTATTTTTTATTTTTTTTTAACTCTGTTGTAAGAACTAGAAATTCGACGCCATATACGCATAAAATTTCATCAAAGTAAGGCTATTTTAACTTAGATGTTCTTTGAATTTTTCAATAAAAGTACATAAATTGCCTCGAACATATTTTAGGATGTCTCAGTGTCTTTACTGTAGTATATTTTATAAGAAAACTTCTTCTATTAAATTCCGTGTAAAATACAAAGACACGAACGTCTCGCATGGAAAAAATTGAAACACGCCTTAGGTTATTGGCTATTAAACAAACTGGACAATGAATATCAATAAATTGTCTCGAACGTATTTTAGATATTGAATGAATCTTTAATTTAAGATATCATCACACATTGTTACTAATTTAGTTTTGTTAAACGAGCGTCTAAAGAATTACAGAAACAAGTAAAAATCACTCTAAAATCGATAAGGACTCTTAACTAACGGCCAATCTGATATGTTCTCTACCATCAAAAGTATAATCCATTCAATGCATGTTTTTATCAATTTACTTATTTTAGCTTGCCAACTAAGTTTATTCAAAAATACTATGTCTTTCAGTTTCAATAACAACTCGCTAAAGTTAATTCTATCACTAGATGCCGCCGCCTGATCATCTGGTTTTTCGTCTATAATTTCTTGTTCCGATGCCGATGATGAAAAATCCCAATCCAATACCGAATTCTTTTGAAAATTATTTCTGGTTTTTATTCTTCTCTTTTTAGGTACAGCTTTCTCTTGTTTTTGTGCGTGAATTTCAACTTTTGTTTTAACAATATCGGCATAAGAAGGAGTATTGTCGGAAACTTTAATCGGTGTTGAAAATATATTAGAATTTAAATCAGGTGGAGGATCTTCCGATTCTTTTTCGGGTTCAATCGCTGTTTCGGGCGCAACGTAAAGCGTGAGAGCTTTTCTATAAGTGCAACTGAAATCTGCCATTATGTCACGTATTTTATGTTCTTTAATGTACCTCGGACAAGTTTTAGAAAGCGCCATATGCTTACTTACCACCGCAATTAATGCATTTGAACTCCATTGTATCGCAATTGGCGTGATATCCACCGCATTTAGGGCACACTACTTTCGACGACTACTTTTAATCGTATGACCTAGTCTCCAGCACTTTCGGCACTGTGAAACCGAGTGTATGTATTTTTCTACATCTACCCTCAAACCGTCTACATATTACATAAACGCAGGGGGGTCTATACGATCCTTTAAAACATAAACGAATGGTCTCGCAAAGTTCCCAATTGTCTCCTTCTCTCCGCCTACATCTCTGAACAGACACTAACTGGGCTGGATAATCACATTATACTCGGCTTTTTATTTCTTCATCATTTAGTTTCAATTCAACATTTCGTATCACTCCATATGTATAGCTAACTTCCATGGCCTGTTGTACTTTGTAGATACGTTGATGATAATACTTTATCAGCATGGGAATGTTCGTTAAATTCAATGCGAATACGATATGGATTCAGATATTTAATTCTTATTAGTTACATTAGATATATTCAGCTCTTTAAACAACTTAGCCAGTTCGAATTGCTTCGGCATTTTATCTGGGTGGGATACATAGACTTCAATTTTCTCATTATTGGTATTTCTCTGCTTTTTTTCCTTCCCTTTTACAACTTGCCACTCATTCTCATCCTTTTCTCTCTCCCTTTTCCTCTCTCGTTGAACTCCCATAATACCATCATCTTCGATATCATCAGATTTTTTACAAAATTCTATAGCCGTCTCCATACTTTCGTCCCGCAAAATATCACTATCATTACCATCAATAAAGTCTTTCCTAGAAACCGTTTCTTCATATTCACTCACACACACACTGTTACTGTCCGCATGCGACATGCTGGCGCCGTGCGCTGTGCACCGTCACGCTCGAGCGCGTCCGTGTTTATAAACAAAAGCAAAATAATATCCCGCAAAGAAAACTAGACGCGACCACTCGCACGAACGCCGCGACGAGACTGATAACTGGTTTTAAAATCAAAACATTCCAATTTAATACAATTCCAATTAAATTTAAGCGATACTAATAAATTAATAATTCCAATAAGAATACAAAAATGGATAATAGGATATTACAGCATTTTTCTTGAATATTTTCCTGTTAGAACCACATACATAAAATGTTGAGGAAAATCTTCAATAGAAATTTGAGAAGTTAATAACAACATACTATTTATTGACCAACTTGTCCAAAAGGAAGTGTCCCGAGAATTACCGAATGAAGCACGCATGTAGAGAAGAGCATTACTGGCAAAGTTTTGTGTAACAATATGTAATGTTGCCATTTCTATGCGCAAAATTCCCATCCGGAAGCGGCAAACTTACATCGTACGGAGGGAATAGTAAAGTTTGCTATTGTGGCGCCATCTACAACTGTCCGTTACACTGACGTGCTTCCGGCTCGTCTTCAAAAAGTCTTGAGCTGTCAACTCGTGAACGGATGCCTTGGAGTTTCCTTGAGGGTCTTTTTATTCATTCAATTCTTGAAGAGATTTATTGGCTTTAAAAAATCTTATTCTACAAGGACATTAGACATCTGCAAATACAAGCTCGAATAATTTGAAAAAGTAAGAAATAAAAATAATATTGCAAATTTTTGACACAATTTGCTTCATGGCCCACTAAAGAAGAAAAGTTATAAACTGTAATGTATTTTTTTTATGTGTGAAGGAGTAATTTTATAAAGGTTTTAACTAAAATATTTTAATAGCTTTTTATAACGCATATTGTTTAAATAATTGGGTTAATATATTGGTTTTTATTAGTTTCTAGAATGAAAACTGACGTAGGTATATAAGTTAAAATTAGGTAGATTTATTTACCTTATAATCACATATATTTTATAGCTGCCAGTGTTTAATATGCTAATGAATAAACACAACAAATGTCTTAAATCATAAGCTCAGTATTTAATGCACCATAAAGCTACATAACAAACATTTATGCGTTCAGTTCAAAAGATTTAACCAAGTGTATATTTGAAATAGCGCATCACTTTCGAAGCCCGTGCGTAGGCGGGCACTATTCGCAGCAAGGTTGAGATATAGTATTACAAATTTTCTATAACAATTATAACGTGAACTCTTTGAATTCCGTTGAAAATATTTTCAAGATATGTAACGTTTCTAATGGTGTAGAGGTCTACGAGGTTTGGTCGACTTTCAAGATCGCCTACGTCGTGTATTGTCTTCCTACGCATATTGCATAGACTATATAGGTACTTATTACGGAGAGCATATTGACATATTACGTCACTCCCGGCCAGATTGTAAGTCACCTAGTTACATTAAATAATTGTTGATTAAAAAATTTTTGATCTGAAGGATTACTTTTATAAAATACTTTTAAACAGCTACTATGTCTTTCGATACAAATCGATGCTTATTGTTATAATATCTAGACAATAATGATGATGCTATTTTTCTACTTTCGGAACGAATCGACTGAGAAGCTATAAAAACGTAAACGCCTGTAATTTTGAACCATTACTTCTACGTGAACAAGACATTTATTTGTTTTATAAATAAAGTGATAGCCAATTGATGATGTGAAATCTGACAAATTTAATGTACGAATACATTAAATGCGGGATGGTTTGCATCCGGCTTTATTTAATGTGGCTTGTGATGGGTTAGTGCGCAATACACAATTTTATGTCGTTATTTCTTTTTTTAGATTTTACACGTTTATGCTGTTATTTAATATATTGACGTGCTTCCAAAATGGAATTTCAGAGACACAATGTTCATCTACTTTACCTTCGCTCTACTAGTTACTACTAAACTTTGGTACATTAATAGGTATTATTTCACGTTCACATTCACAGAAATTCAGTAATATTAAAAAAAAACCTTATCAGTTATTCGAAATAAAGTTCTGAATGAGATCTTTAATTACTACGTAGTTCTATTATTTTTTTCCCCAACACTATGTAACGAAAATCTATTTAAAAAATAATTTTATTTCGTGATCATTAGTAATTTTCCTCTAGACAAGATTTATGTGTATTTTTTTCATTCATGGTGATCTCACAACATGGTGACGTGTGACTCTCGTGCGTCTTACTATATGGCGTCTTAAATTTCGTGCGCATTTCAAATATAAACAATAACAGAATAATATAGATTTGAGTACATGATTTCGCCAAAAACTACTTCTGGTATTAAATTTGTAAGTTTGATATTATAGTGTACAATGAAACAGAAGTGCAATAAACAATTATAATTTCGGTTTAAGAATTATACGAATTATAATCTGTATACCTATTTTCAATTTTCAATTTATTGTCACACCTTCCTATTTTTTGTAAACGTACATGGTAACATCACGATATGAACGTATACTTTCTTCTTCTTTTTATCCAGTCGTATGCATTTGGTATACTATCACGATCTTATTTTTTTAATACAATGCCTCAACACAGACTTAAAAATTTCGTGTATAGTGCGAGAACCTTGCGAGAACTAGGAAGGAATCCTTTTTATGTTAATGTCAATACTAAAAACAAATACTGTAGTAATTCTAATTTACAATATCGCGGTCCCGTGAAGTAGGTTACACAAATAAAACATTAAAAAGGGGTCAAGTGTGTGTTGGAGTAACGGTTCGGATCAAGAATGATAAGTTCAAAATATATTTGATTCAGAACATGAAGTCGCTCTGATAGCATTACATTTTATCGAAGCCTCAAAACTGAGCATCTATATATATAAAACTCAAAGGTGACTGATATAGTGATCTATCAACTCACATCCCAAACCACTGGACGTATCGGGCTGAAATTTGGCATGCAGGTAGATGTTAGGACGTAGGCATCCGCTAAGAAAGGATTTCCCGAAATTCTTACGGGAACGGGGAAAAACGGGGATGCACGTACAAAGTCGTGGGCAGAAGCTAGTTAATTAATAAGTACTAATTACAATGAGTAGGTACCTAATTTCAGAGGACTAGATAAGGAGATTACTTTAAAATTTATCTATTATTACAATTTTATTATAAACTAATATCAACTCTGTCAGAAAAGAAACGAATAATCTGATGTAAACGAATCTCATTTTGTTTACACAATATAATTTGATGCAAAACAGAATTCTAAAAATAATTTATAAGATTTATTTTCACTGTGTTAGTCACGTGAAGCAACTCATTATTTATAGACGTTTTGAAGGGCAATAGCGACATTTAAATTAGAATGCAATTAAAAAAGCTTGGTAAAATGCCATTACAATGTAATTGTTGTCATGTAAACGTGATTTTATTCGCTGTAATTGTTTTATATGAGCTCCGTTACTGCAGACGATATCCGCATTACAAATACGTTATTTGCACACTCTTGTGCAGCTATAAAGTTTATTGTAATTCTATTAAGTCCAAGAATCAATTACTATCATGTGAAAGTTATAGATTCTTGATTTTTAAATTTCTTGTATCGTACTCACAACTATATAGCTTTTATAGAACTATTGAGTTAGTTTATCCTTTAGGTTTATTCATACTAGTAATGGAACGAGATTGTCTGTTATATTATTATAGTCACCTCTTTTTACTAAAACCATACGGGTTTATTATACATAGTTTATTATACATGGTATATATACCAAATAACAGTTTTTGACTTTGATGGCACTTTCACTGACTGATAGCTGATATGATATGCAGTAATTTAGGCAACTTTTAAACCGATTTTCTCTCAAAGAAAAACTATTTTACGCGAGTGAAACTGCGGGACGCTGCTAGTATTTTATACAAAATTATTGAACGCGTTGAATGAATGATAAATTAAAATAAACACATGGCAAATAAGCTATAAAATAACCCGTGTAGTAATTAATTAAGCCATTTGTTAATGTCGTCAAGTTTGGCAAGTGATGCGATAATAATAATTGTTTTATAAAATAACAAGTTGCTATTATATTAGATAATGGAGATGGAGATTTTCAACGAGTATTAAAAATACAATTATTTAAGGTAACTATCAGTTTCTTTTTCTAAGAAGCAACGCGGTCGTAGCACCTTTTTCGTAGAACATCTCGTAGCACTTACATATTTAAGTGTTAAATATGGTCATAAATGGCATAAAATTAGTTTAATAACAGGCATAATTGTTGCTTTTTTAATTTGCTAATACATATTTGTATGTTAATATTCACTGTATTAAATATTTTAAAATAAAATACTTCTCGTAGTGTGGATCTCACTCGCGATTGTTATGTTATTTGACAAGTGGTGATTATTCTAAAAATGTATAATAAATACTTCTGGATACTTGGCTTTATCTAATTTCACACAATACACAATTTGTCAATATTTTAAGTTGTAGCGATTTTAGTTAACTTCAAATAACACAAACCTCAGAATTATAAAAGCTTTGCCAGTACGTAAATACAATGTATAGTAAATATATCATTCAATAAGTAATTAGTAAGAACACAGACACCGTATATATAATAACAGAAACTCGTTAGGGTGTATATGTCTGATCTTTAGCGTGCAAAGCTAAATTTAACCGTTGATAACGAGCCAGATTTCAATAAAACTTAGCGTCTCTGAGAAAATTACACAGATCTCGATTTATACAAAAGAGATAATATACAGCTCATGATTAAGCCTTATGACAATAACGAAAATATTTTGTACCAAAGACAAGAAAGTAATTTAACATAAAATGTATAATTCCTTCTATCTATAATAGAATTAATAGACCTTACTCAAATATTGAAAATTTGAGTTTAAATATCAAAGCAAAAACAAGATATTACTTTTGAATACTCTACTAATTAGTTAATTACTAAACTTCACTGACGCAAAAGTGTATTAACACTTACGTTTTTTTCCACTATCATTTTATCTATCATTTTGTTGTTTTAAATAGATACAATGATACAGATGATGTGTGCGAATTTATTGTTACTTCAGTAAATGTTATGTTTTCTTAAATTTTTCCTTATATTTAGGTAGCAGTAGTTACATTTTAACAAATTAATGCTTTAAAAGTTATAGCTAATGTTGGATTATTTTAATAACATAACAATATATTAGTGAAATTCTAATTGATCTTCTATAATACATGCATAAGTACTACAAAAGACAGTATACCTACATCGATCCAACTGAATACTGTACTCTGAATGTTACAAATCACAATATATTAAATGACGAAAACATATTCAAAATGTCGTAAATCACGTAAACAACTACAACATCCGGCTATATGGAATCGGATATCATCTAAAAATATTCTTCCCAGCCAATGTATATAATAAATAATTATATTACTATCAAGAGATAGTTCAGTTTATTTCGTAAAAATCTATGAAACTCCCTATGACTTGCATTGAGATATTAAACATTGAGTGTTGTAATTTAAGCTACTTCCATAGTATGATGTTATAAACGCCATGATAAACATGTCTCAATTTAAATTAGAAATGAATTCTGGTAGTAGCAATAACAAACACTTTGTCCAGTTACTGGAGCTATAAAACGAAAATACTTACTTAATAACTCTGCGATTAAGTCAAATATGAATCATTGAACTATAAATTACTCAGGTGCAAACTATTCAGACGCAAATACTGAGTAATTTTGCATCATGTGGGTTAATATTTGACTCCTACCCGCATTAAATCTATTTTAATAATTTGTTGAGTATACGTAAAAATTATTATACCACCTAAACGTAATAAAATTGAACAAAAATTAATTTGGCTCTACATAATATGTTGACTGTTTTCACAGCAAAACAAAACATACTGTCTTCAGGATGACATTAAAAATGAAATTCATAAAATAAGAGTTTCCAGAAGCGAGTACAGTGAAGTATGAAGGAACTGAAATGTTTACAGCTCGGCCGTGGGGGCGGGCTGGGAGCAGGGCGCCGCCGACGCGCCAGTGCGCGCCCGCCCAGGTCCGACACTCGACGTCGGCTCGTCATACAAGACACCCGCTATAACGATCATTTTTTTAAATCGGTAAGATACCTAGTGATCCCTAGAGTGCAAGTGTATATTCAACTGTCATATATTCAACTGTGATCCTCAAGTGTCTCTTTATTGTAGGGCAATCGTACGACTCTCCTTTTTCGCGTTATCAGTTGGTTAGGGTATTATTGTTTGGTGGCACGTAAGTTGTGTGACATAACAGTGAAAATACAAATTACTTAACGTAAATATTTTTTTGAATCTGTTATTATTGATAAATTAAAATAAAATACAATTATATCTTGCTAATTTCTTTTTGAAAATTATAGAAATAATTTGTTTAATTTACTGTTTATATAACAAAATTTTTGCTTTTAATGTAAATGGTACAATCAATTGTTTTATTTTTTTTAACTGTTCATGTTACATACATGATAATGATAATCTCTGTTTTCAATGGTGCAAACTGTAAATATAAAATTTGTTTAAGTTTTAAATACAAAATTAATTTATTTTCATTCTTTAATCTATTTTCTTATGATGCATATATATTAGAAGATAAGTCATGTGTGATTAGTATTAAGCAATAGACGAGGCGTGTCGACGTCAATCCGTGGTGTTTCAGAATGCCGTGAATCCGATCCGAGCGCTTGGTGTCTATTTATAGACGCGCACACCAAGCCAAATTTGCGATCTCCACCTATCGACGCGCCTATGTATATTTTTGTAGCCGTTTCACAATCGGGCATTTTTCACATCTTACCTAACTTTCGTTAAGGTGCGCTATTTCAGGAAATTAGCTGACATTGAGAATATTCTAAAATGGGCCGTCGTGTATATGGCAAATATCATTGGCCTTCGTTCTTGACCTGAATGTAATATTAATCCGCTCTGAATCATTTTTAAAGTCAAGTTTAATTTTACACTTTGGATAACCTTACATGTGATTTTCCAGGATGAATGAAACTTTCTTACAGATAAGCGTTCATGGAATTTAATGGAAAATCTGAAAAATAATTCGTATCTACTAAATATTTTAAATTCGAAAAACATTTACTCAGCTTTTAAATGAATTTGGAATAAATTATATCCATATTTAAAAATTAAAAAATAATAAATAATTTAAACTTCTTCTTTGAAAGGAAAAATAGAATATTGGCATGATTGATTTTTAACAATTTGGCACGCTCTAAGAAATTATCAATGAAATATTAAAGTCAATTACGATTAATCAGGTGATGCTCTGTCTATACAAAACGTCGATCTCATGTCGAGAGTTTGATCAATGAAGCATCTGCTCTTCCAGAAATAAATTAATGACGCAAATGTGCAAACCGATACTGACAAGTTGATAATAATTACGCTTTTAGAGAATTGTAGGCGGACAGCTTTCGCCAGCTCTGACTTCTGAGAGCTTATAGTAGAAGGCAGAAGCTGCATTTGATCTTAGAATATTTATAGTACCTGCGTAAAAAAAAGATTTTTTCAATTTCATTAGATTTAGTGGAGAATGTTTAAAGCGTTTTAATTGGACGTAGAGTCGAATAGAGGCAAGCAAATATTTTAAAGTAACAATGATAATAATTCTGTTGAATCAAGTTTCACATTTTACAGTAGTTTGTTTGTGAAAAGCACTCGGGCGATTTTCATAATAAGAAAAGCGTAACAAGGTCGTCTAAATCTTGAAAATAGCCAAGGAATCATCAAACATTCGTAAAAACTGCCATTTTAGTCGTCACTAGAGTTCGATTGGCGGGCGGCCAAGTCCACGGACTATTCGCCACGGCACCTAGCCATCGAGACAAGCTATTTACGTCCCAGCTGCTAAAACTACGTACGTCATTGCTCTATTTACGAGTAATGCTATTGTATTATGTCATTTGAATACGATTATTGAATATCACAATAAAGTATACCGCGTAAATGTGTCAAGGCCCAAAACAACAAACACAGTTAACTAATGTTTTGGTAACAAGTACGTTTTTGTTTCAGAAAACGAGCTCGACATAATCCGCCAAAATGTTTAAAAGTCATTTAGAAATGATTGGCAGAAATGAGACGCCGTCAAAGAAGGCCAGGTTCTGGCAGTCCTTCGTGCG
Organism: Colias nastes; assembly: GCA_907164665.1. Lineage (NCBI taxonomy): Eukaryota > Metazoa > Arthropoda > Insecta > Lepidoptera > Pieridae > Colias > Colias nastes. Next base: position 22,872 of record CAJQZM010037433.1, on the reverse strand, counting down.
ATCTCTAAAAGGTATGTACCAATGAGGACGCTATACACGTGCCTTTATTCTATTGTCTATAAGAGCGTTGTATTCTAATCCCATCTCATGCACAGGAACGGAAGACATCAGAGCCGAAGAGAGGTACAGGCCAACACGCCGCAGCGTGTACCCTGAGCTGCTCTCGACTTATCCCTACAGCAAATCTATCTACGATGACCCCATTGGTGCCGCCGAAAGGATCACCGTTCCCGGCTACCGCTACCTGCCCGTCCACCGTGAAACCTACGGATACTCTCCCCGTCCGATCTACACCCACAACTACCCTCGCTCACTCGACTCCTACAGGCCAAGTTAGTACTGAATGCAATCACAAACTGCTTTTCAATAAACAACGATTTCTCTCTATAATGTATTCTTGAAAGCGGAGATATATCGAAATTTGTATAAACTGCAACTATGCAACTATTTATACTGAAGGAAAAAATTCGCCGGGATAATATATCTTCGCTTTCAATTTCGTTGTTAATTGATAATTACGCATTTGCACTTAACTTATGCATTTGACGAAGCGCAGCGTTAATTAATTTGTTATTATAACTCTTTCATTAAATTCCTTATTAAATTGTTTGCATACTTATTACTTATTACTATGTAAATATAAAAGTAAATAATTCATCAATTCTCGTTATTAATTTTATTGTAAATAGAGTTGCGCTGTAACATGTCAAAACATCATTTAATCTAATTGCATTAAACAAATTTCCCATTATTCTCTTGATTGTTTCAGCGTCAAAACACGGAGCAGTTTAAATAGGGTTAGGACAACATCTTAAATAGTTGCAACTATATTCCATCTAATTGTCTTATACTATGTCAACAAGTGTACAAATTGTACTTTAAAGTACCTACTTATCTTGTAACTTATTATTCTTTAAGAAAATCAATTATATATAATGTTACATAATTTGTATTCATTTTTTAAATAAAGCCTTACGCGATTATATTTGAAGTGAGACCTGTAGAAGGCTAGAAGATTTAAAACAAATGAATCGATACTATAACATACGTCTCACATAATAAACAAATACTCACATACGTTATATTGTCCGTTATTGTTTCGTTACGTTCTGATAGTATAAATTCATACTGAAAATTCCGAAAACAGTTTCATTATAAATGTTTTATGTTGCGTTTCTTGTGTAATTTTGTTACTTATGAAATGTCAATTGTGTTTATTGATCACATATCATTTTACTTTAATATTTTCTTAAAAAAAAAAAAATATTTGTAAAAGCCATCAAATGTTTGCTTGCATTATAATAATATATCCAGATCATACATCATAATTGCATGGCACATTAGAAATCACCTCTTATACATAACACCATTTACCTACACTTGTGTATTAATGAATAATATGTGTCGACTTCATTGATTAAATCTTCAAGCATATCTCAGGTGTCACATATTTGTTTTAAATTAATCATGCCCTCCCTTCTTCCTTTGTTTGCAACATGGATTGTAAAAATCCTTGATAACGAGTCTTTATATGGTAAAGAGGTGAGTTCTAGAACAGCATTAATTTCATATACTGATGATATTAAACAATTTACATTATTACTAAAGCTTATGCTACGCCAAAATCCTAATATTTTACTTTAACATAGTGTTGTTTACTTACGATTTGATCGCTTTCAAAATTAACACAGACATAATTATAATTAAAACGCAATATGAAATGACATAATAATGTATTAATTTCAACGATTTTAGAAAATCCTTTATAAAGGAAACGTTTGGGTCCATTTTGAGTCTTCCTTTTTTCTAGTTTGTATTTGTTGATTTTGATGAAACAATACGTGCCTTTATTGTGCTTAAATTATAATGTTTTCAATAGTTTACCACGTGCCAAGGCGTATCCGACGAGGAGTCGATCCCTTCGACGCTCACAAGGCGTGGCAAGACCATCTCGACAGATTGGCCGCCATCGACCGTCTGTATCCTTCTCGCTACGGCCTCTACCTGAAGGACCGGGCCTACCCCATCACCGACTTGTCCGCACCCATCTCCGACCCCTTCCAGCCTAAGAGCCTTAAAGGCATCGAATATGAGCCTGACAACAAACCTCACTGGGGATCAGGTAAATTCTATTAAAATCTATGCACGAACATCTTAGACTAAGTTATGTTAGGCAATATCGAAGTTAGATCGTTCGTTTGAACGTAAACTCGATGGTTATATAAATACAAAGAGTCTTTTCAAGTGTCTCGAAAAGATTTTGATATGGGAATAACGAACGAGATAATATCGATTTGTTAACGGACCCGTGTATGCGCAAGGAACTGCATTCGAAATTTTTATGAAACTTTTGGAATATTAATTGATATGCGAACATTCCTGCCATAATGGGTTACGTGGATTCAAAGAATTGTGTAATCAGAATTGACAACACTACGCGAAGATTCTATGTTAATTTAATCTTCAGTGTGGGCTGTAGTCAGTTCTTATAATAACATCGATAGCAAAAGAATCCTATAATTTACAAAAAAATACTACATCAGCCAAATTATCTGTATTATATTATTTTCATAATAAAATTGTCATTCAGTATTTAATAGGATATCTCTATTGTTATTACATCTAAAATTTATATTCTTTATTGTTATATTTTATACTTTGTTATACAAAAATATTCAAAATGTTTCTGAAATTTTAATGTATTTAATGAGATGTTGCTATTATTTTACTGAATTTTTATGCTCTGCTGTTTATAATTTACCAAGTACAAATTTAGTTACATAAAACTAACCCAATTCATTTTTTAATTAAAATATAAAAGACAAATTCGTGTTTAATTTTGTAGTTTAGTACCTTCCTTTCATTTGCATCTACATATTGCACTTTTACATAATATCTTTTAGCTCAAGGCAATATCATGGCAAGCAAAAATATCAGTTATCATCATTGCATCCTTCAAAATTGTAATTATCTGCATATCAAGCTCATGTGCATGAACTGCATTGTAAATATGCGCAAGATATTTATTGGAATTATTATGTCTCATGATTCACGTACAGTACACTCCATTAAAATTTATTGTAATGTGTGATCGATGCCTAAGCAATATTTAAAAATCGGCAACTATTTCGATTTGAGTGGTATTGACCATGAGACTTCGATGAAGGATCGTGGCCGTCGAGAATATCGGACGTGTTCGATAAGGACCCATTTTTCGCTGATGCGGGAAAATGGGCAGGTTTTGATCGTTCACTCCGAGGGAAGTCTCCAACACCCGTGAAGCCAAGAATTAGCCAGCCTCGCGACTGCGAGGTCGCTTTCGATTCGGACGGTAAGGGCAACAGATATCTATCCCCTGTATCTTCGTCACTACCCTGTGATAATATTGATTTCTCTAAGAAGTGGATTTAGTCTAATAAAAGTGTTGTCCGTGTCAGAATAATTATGTAGTTAGACATAATTTTCTTTCTTGTATCGAATAGTGAATGAGAAATCGAGACATCTGCATTCACGTAGTTCAATCAACTTTGGGTGTACAATGTACATGTTCACAATTATGTGCATGAAACATGCTTATATCGATATTACAATAACAACTAATCACATTTTAAGGATTCCATTTACTAAAAGGATCATGAATGAGATTTGCTTTTGATTCTTTAACATTAATTGCTTTGTAAAATAGAAAACACATTTATAATTACTTGGTCGTGCGTATATAATTATATGACTGAGGCCATAATAAATTCTACTCACTTTAATTTATCATAAGTATATTATAGCGATTTGAGATTTTAGATTACTGACTGCTTAAATTCATAAAATCCCTACAAATATATTGTGTGTAGGCTATATCAGAATTCAGAATAACCATTTTAGTGCTTGTTGATGCCTTTTAGTTTGTGTTTGAATTAAATGGGCGATGACGAAGAGCAGTATCAGTATGAGTGTCTGTTGTCCCGGTAATAATAAACATACAATGTAGGTGCGCCGTTATACAACGCCGGCGGACTGAGACGCAGGCCGTGGGCTGACATTTTCAACCCGAGAGCGTCTCTGCCAATTTCTGCCATCACGAGGGACCCCTTCTGGTACGATTGGCCGGAGCTGAGACCCATCGCCCGATGGGACAGGAGCCCGTCCTATATCCGCGATTCGTACCTGTCACCAGTCAAACGCACGTTCCTCTGGGACAAACACCCTATCAGGCCCTTAGGTTAGTGCGTCGCTGTATATAATTTATGCTTTATCATGAGCTACTATTTGGCCTACCTTCTTATCGTCTCTGCAGCTCTGGTCTATGTCTAACATTTTATAAATAATATGAAATAATAAATGTAACTCTCTGGTCACGACAGATTTAATGATGGAGGACTTATTCACAGTGGGCGATCTAAGCAAGACTTTACCCTATGTTCGTAGTCTATAAAATATGAATGTGGGGTACCTTCTTTAGGTAAACTCGATACCCAAGTAGATTAGATCGTTAATTCCGCAATTTTTATCCTTCATGTTGTTATTCCTTTATTTCTATAATACCATCTATATTGATTGTTTGTTTGGTATGTAGTAAGTTCGATTTCACTCTTAATTTTTTATATTTATCAATTTTTTCATGTTATATTTGTTTATCTATCTATATCATTTATTTTAATATAACTTAAATATTGCTTCACACTATCAGTTCATGCACATGTAGATATCACAGATACATATTATAGTACCTACCTATGTATAACAAGCTGTTAACTGTTTATGTACAAACAGTTAACAGCTTGTTATAAATGTGTTATAAGAAAAAATAAATTTTATTGTTTGAAAATCATCTTAATTCACAATAACAATAATTTACCATGACTACTATATTATCATTTTTATATCACTACTTACCTACGCACCTAATTTGTAATAGTAAAAATAAACAGCGTAATATTTCCAATAAAATGTAATTTAACTTCAATTAAAAATGGATATTAACTATTTACATTATTGTAGATTATTATACCTACCTAATCCTACTAAAAATTATCTATGTAGGTACCTATTCATATTATTTTTAACTGATTAATAAACAACTTTCATATTAAACGAATGCGAGTTTATAGTGAATTAGGTGGTACATTACATATACTGTAATACATATATGTATATTGTGTATTATAGTATTTGATGGTAAATCAATGTGTTTGTAATGAGATGTTGGATTTAATTCGTTTATTATGTACCTACCTACATTGTTTAATATTTGTGTGTCTTTGAAATCATTTATCTTTCTGTGTTATTTAACAATCGTGATTATTTTTCAGCTGCTGCTTTTTAAGGGACGATCAATGAAGATTCTATTCAATGTTGTGCGAGAATATTAAGAACATTTCATTTACAACTATTTTTATAAAACTGTCAACTGACTATGTTAAAATTATGTAATATATTATGTTTCCACAGCACTATATATTTCACAGCTAATTTTTTTAAAGAAAAAATCAAAGACTGCTATAACATAGTCACTGCCACGGAAGTAAACTGTTACATTAATTGTTTTTATTAAATTTATTTTTATGTACTTACTCCAAAACCTTTAAAAAAATAATAAAACCTATAAAATTTATTGGTCTTTTATTTAGTTAATCTTGGAAATTTGTAATTTACTTTGTATAACATATAACAATAATACATAATATTTATCCAATTTATCGTGAACAAAAATAATCTTACGAAAGAATAGTATAGTTGTCTTTTCGTCAGTTTACCGTGTCTTTTGGCATAGGCCTCCTCAAGCAACTTCCACTGGATTATATCCTTTACTATTTTATCTTTACTTAATATTTTGATATTATAAAGCTGAAGAGTTTGTTTGTTTGTTCGCGCTAATCCCAGGAACTACTGGTCCAATTTAAAAAATTCTTTGGGTGTTAGATCATGCTAAGACCAACAAGAGGCGAGCCGCGGGGCGCAGCTAGTAGGTAACAAATAATAGACTGCTTAAAAGTAGAAAATATCTATACTTAGGTACCTACATTAAACGATGTTAGATTATAATGCAGTTATATAAATGAACTTAGGTATTCACATATACCTACTCAGTTTTGTCAAAATCTGTGTAGTATCTTATATATTAATCCATATAGCCCATTGAATGTGTGCCTGTAGAAAAATATACTAAACGAGCTCAAGAAATCATAATTTCGGAGATAGCAGATGTTTCAAAATTGTCCATAGGTATAAGCCGCGCAGATAGAGAATAGATCTGAAGATGGCCTCCGCTCGTATGCGTTCTCGCTCGATCTCTATCGCTGTCTATACTCACACAGTGAAGTACGCGCTGCAAAAATAATCAGGCGGGATTCGCTTTCCAAGCTAGGTACTTGACGCACTCCGAGTTGTAGTTGTTTTAATTGATATTGTTGTTTTTGTTGAATTTGATATTGTTTGCGTTACATATTTTGATTGTTATATAATTTTGTTAAGTTTTTGTTACAAACTTTAAAAGCAAATGGATGAACCGAAAAAACGATGTTAAAGAACTTAATTTGCCAACCGTAACATAAGTACCCGTTGCCATCTTCAGATCTATTCTCTATCTGCGCGGGTTACTGCTTCGGTATGCAGAATAGCATACCGAATCCAATGGGCTAACGCTTATATTTTTAGAAGACTCAATTATCGAGTAGTCTGTTCAGTAACAAACTTCTTATTGATATTACAACATAAAATAATACTATACTAACAGTAGGGATTTTAAATAAATTCGGTGGTGATTTTTTCTGTGATCGGTAATTTGATTAAATAAATCGAACGGTATTAATAATAATAATTAATCCCAATGAAAAATAATCCAGTTTCTGAGATTTTAGATACCAAAATAAATTGTCAAAAAAACCCCGTCTCGATATCCATTACAGTCACAGAACAGTAAAAACAAGTTTGTTTTTACTGTTCTGTGATTACCATAAATCATGTGATAAATCATAATCTACACTGCATAGTCTGTGCGTTGTTGACAGTCACAACATGACGTATGACATATGTCAGCTTACAACTTTATGCTTTATGACGCCTAAAAATTTAAAACAAAATATCGTTATATTTATTGTGTTCATATTACTCAAGTTATTACAGTTATTCTAAAATATTAAATGATTATATAGAACAGGAACTTGTTTAATTTACTAATTTCATACAATGGAGGATAATAATTGTGATAATGTGAATCTGGACTCAAACACTAACAATTCAAATATCACATTTGATAACATGACTATATTGAACGAATTGAATAATATCGCAAATCTTGTACGGTACGTATTTTTATAACTATATTTAAATAAATGAGTAAATTGTGTATAATAAGACTTAAATGAGTATATTCCCAAATAAATAAAAAATGTTGGAATCATTTATTAAAGCCAATAATGGCTTAAATGGTGATTCATTAGTTTGATTTACTAATCTCATATTATTAAATTTTATTTTAGCAATGTAACATGACAGATACTCATATTAATTTTAATATTGTTGGTGCTTAATACAAAATATATTATTTTAGTGGATGTTGAATAGATAACAACTCTGCTCATTTATTGAATACCTAATTTATAACCATTGATTTTAGGAATGAAGATTTTCTTGAAACTGTTCCCAATGCAAAATTAAAACGACTTAAATGGGTTCCTATGTTCAATTATTTAAAACAATACATATTAGATGAAATGGTACAAGAACTTGGATCAATGTGGGACTTTGAAAATATGTCACAGAAATTAGAAATACTCGAGCAACAAAAGGATAAATTTTCTAAAATTAATCCTGATAAACCTGTCTGGTAATATTTTATTATTATCTTAATATTGTACTCTGTTGTCTAGTTTGCCTATTTCTAACTTGAGTTTTTTACAGGCGACCACAACATTTGAATATTAAAGATCAACTGAGAGCTAAAGATGCTGCAAATTTAAGGAAGCAGAAGGCATCACTTGAGTCTTTAGCAAAAGAATATGAATTAAGAGTTGTCAAACTAAAGAAAAAATTGACTGCTAAAAGATGTTATTTTAAAGCATTAAAAATGGATATACAAAAGTATGAAAAGAAAAATGAAGAAATTATAAATAAGATAGCAGAAAAAATTGAAACACACAGTAACTTGGTTGAAATTATTTCACCAAATACAATATCAATTGATAACAAACTTTGGTCAGTAAAGGAAAATGAATTTTTGGATAACTGATATAATACTACAACATTGAATAAAATTTATATTTCAGAAAATTGTACACACCTGAGAAACATATAACAAAAATTTATATATCTAAGAATTCATTAACTCAATAAAACATGAAACAATTTTTGCAAGTGTTACATAGTGAACAAATGACTTAAGTGTAATACAAAGTGTTACCAAAAGCAAATTGCAAGCCCTATGCAGTGTTAAACAAGCAAATAATATTACACAAAAGTTTTAGAAATCTCATTAAAATTTATTATTAAACTACATACTAAATAATAAAGCTTTCATATCTCTAAGCTTAGAAGAAAATCTTGTATGAAAATGTAGAAATAAAGTATTTTTGAAAACATACAGTGTCTGTAAATGCAAACAAATGAAACAAAAATAAACATCTCATTTTAAATAGTAATATTTATTTATGATTATTTATTTGACAATGTTAACATAGCTAAAAAATAAAATTGTACAATGCAAAATTTGCATATAATTTTAAATATAATAATATAGCAATTGCACTATTGTTGCGAGGACTACACTGCTCTCTACAGTCATTACAAATTATATCAATTCATTTATAGATAGATGATCTAAGGACACGAAGATAAAGCCTCTGGGGAGATCATGCCAATTTGCCAATAATTTTGATATAACTACTTATCATAAGAGTAATACTGTATGCAAAATAACATTAAATTCACTGGGGACTTGGGCTCACTCCCTAAGCATACAATGTAGTGAATTGCAATGGAGTCCTAGAATACAAATAAACACTTATTAGCTACAGGTGAAGGTTAATATCATGTCTTAGGCCAGCTTCTCCTCAGGACAATTTTACTCAAAACCAATCACAATAAACACAACAGAATAATTTAGGAGACGAGTCAGTTTTCATAAAACATTATCGTCAAAACTTATAATTTTAAGTTTTGAAATCAACCAATTTTACTTAAGACCTATTATACTTTACATTTATAGGCACATTAGTTACAGAATAAGAAACTCAAATAGGTTTTTCGATCCACTAAAACTACACAAAGAGTGTTCTGACGCTTAATGTCCAATGCCCGCATCTTAGCCTGCCACTTCATTTCAATAAAATTTTCTAAAATGGGTCAATATAAGAAAAAAGGATAAGGCTGCATATTACGAGGGATCGAAAAAGCTGTAATCAATAGGCATCGCCGAATGTATAATGTCAATCAGAAACTGAGTAAACTAACCTCAAATTTAATATCACTAACAAAACAGAAGGCACAAATTATTGAAAAATAATTTAACTATACAGATGACATTATACTCCGCTATGTCCGATGACTACACTAATGTAGTAATATAATACATGATACAATTAAATTAAATTATTTGTAGCATCCTTCTCACTGTGCAGCACACTGGATCCCAAACGTCAGTTATTTCTTTTTCGGCGGTGATCGTTGGGGTGTGGCTGGTCTCCCGCTGTTGATGCCATTGTACTGATACTTTGCCTTTTTCTCAGATGGTTTCAATATCTGTACAACAAAATATACATTGTTGACTTCCAAACACTACATATTGTGCATTTCACATTGTATTATTGAACAAAAAGTTTAATTTAAACTTAGTATCAATTATTATAGACAAGATATCACATTATGATAAATTTATATCCCATTTTGGAATTTAAACTCCAACTCATTTATTTATTCAATTAGACTTCTTTAAGAAGCACTTTTGAATCGTCATTACATATTTTTAACATTTACCACAGATTCGGAAATGTAATGTAACATATGTCATTGATTACAAATAGAAACAGCTGTTCTAAAAGTCTATTAGTCATCTCAATCGTCAATATTACTATTTTATTTTACATGATTCATATTACATACAGACTATCATATTACATATTATATTATCATACCTGGAAAGAGCACATTAATGTCTCGTCAACGGACATCATTCCACCAGCATTGTCAAATTCACCACAATAATTGGGAGCAGAGAAGAGTGTTACAAGCTGCCTCTTTGCAAAGAATTCATAGCCATCTTCAACAACCTAAGAAATAACAATTCACAATTGTAGAAAAGTAGTTATTATTCATATTTTAATACTTATTAGTTATTATTCATATTTTAGTACTTATTATTCATATTTTAACATTGATGCGAAATTGGACCTTTAAATTAGATTCACTATCAAAAAACCGTCAGTTACAATGTCATACATTAATATAGGTAAGTACTTATATTATAAAATGAAATAAGTTAGATTAACACTGGTATTATAGTTAATCCCATTAATCACATTACCTGATGGGCTCTGCAAATGAGATCCAAGTCGTGTCTATTGAGGAACTTGCTGACCACATCGGGACCAAATGTGAATGATACACCACGGTCATTCTCGCCCCAGCCTTGCACGTCCTTGTCAGGATCCGACCACAAGAGGTCACAGAGTAAACCTAAAAATGTATATGTTCATTGTTTTTTGTTTATTGTATAATATATATCGAAGCATAGTTCATAATTTTAACATTGTAGAAATGTATGCAATTTTTTTGTAAGCATTTATCCAAATTTTATTATAATTACAATTCTAAGTTGAAATACATGTCTTTATTTAAAA